>JAPPVO010001122.1:0-20321 GCA_030407325.1 Camellia japonica | reverse complement strand
TCCCCTGTCCTCCCTAGGACCCTAGTGTTTCTGCAGTTTCTTGTCACTCTCATATTTTTACCCCCACATTCATATCCCCCCCCCCCCCCCCCCCCCCCCCTTCTCTTTCTCTCTCTCTCTCTCTATATATATATATATAGAATAAATTATATTTTACACCTCTATATTTTGTATCAAATTTCACTTTAGTCCCTACACATGAAATCATCACAGTCAATCACTTACACTTCTGGTCAAATCTCACTTTGGTCTCTGCACATGAAATTATAACAGTCAACTTTCTGTAATTTTGGTCAAATCTTACTTTGATCCATATACAAGTATTAATGTCCCATTTTTATTACTTAATTGTTTAAATCTATAGTAGAATCTAATCATGTGATAAGAATGTAACTACAATATGAGAGTAAGAAAAAAAAATCATCTAAATTTTCTACTAATACACATTTTATTTCAAAATTTGCATGAAAATATGACTGCATTAAACTAAAATAAAAGGCAATTTTTGAATAATTAAGAAGATCAACTAAGATTTTGCATAAATTGAAATCACAAAACTATATTTTTCACGATAACATAGTCTTCTGTCTATTCATTTTTCTTTTTCTTTTATTTTTTCGTCGCATTTTTTATTTATTTAAAAAACTTTACTTTCTTGCATTTTCGTCCTAATTTTTACCAAATGAATATATATATATGTATATTGTATAATATAACTCTCATGTGCTTATCACGTAGGATAAAGTGTACTGGTGGAAAACATTGATGATTTTCTTTTCTTACTCTCATTTCGTAGTTATATTTTTGTCATATGATTAGATTTTGTTAAATATTTAAAAATGAAGTAACAAAAGAGAGGGACATTAACACTTGTGTAGGAACTGAAGTGAGATTTGAATAAAAGTGCAGAGGGTTAATTATCACGATTTCATGTGTAGGGACCAAAATAGGATTTGACCAGAAGTACATGGGGTTGACTGTCATGATTTCATGTGTAGAGGGCCAAAGTGACATTTAGTGCAAGGAGTGCAAAGTATAATTTACCCATATATATAAATTCTATAATACACATCATTTTGAATGTGTACCATATGTTTTAACTATGACATTTTTTATATTTGATTTGATTATGATCTATTATGGTTATAATTTAGTTATTATGATTGTAATATTAGTTGTGATACATTATGATGTTGGTTAGAATTATTATTTTGGTTATGATCGAAATGTTTTTAGTTATAACTTATGTAGTGTTTGATTGTGATTTATTTTTTTAGTTATGATCGAAATATTTTTAATTATAACTTATGCAGTGTTTGTTTTTAGTTATAACTAATTTAGTTTTTAAAAAAAATGATATCAAAATAAAATAATATTATAATTTATGTATGATATATTCTAAAGAAAAATAACTAATTCACTAAATTCAGACTCCTTTAAATTACTCAAATTATATAAGTGAGACGAGATGTGTCAATTAACATCCGTCTAGATGATCGGTTTGACGACCTTTCACATGATCAGTATGTCAACTAATATGTACAAATTTAAACAATTTAAGCGAATTCAAATTTGATAGATATAGTATTACTGTATTTGAAATAAATATATATGCATTCTAAAATTTTTCACTGTGAAAGAAAACACAATTTTATAAAAATTAAAATAAAATAAAAAGAAATTTTTAGTAGGGGTAAAAGAACTATATAGCCGTCAGAGAGAAGAACGTGGGTGGGGGTGAGAGCGACTGAGACAAACGTTGTCGTAACGAGTGTCGGCTAGAGAGTGAGAAAGAGGAGAGAGAGAGAGAGAGAACACATTCGATTTGGGATCAACTCCAATCCAAGAGCAAACCGACGAATCTTGAGATCTTTCGCGCTCTCTCTCTCTCTCTCTCTTTGGGGTAACCAATATATCTCTTTGTTCTCTCTCCCTCTGCATTGATCTATCCTGTTTCTGCATTCAATTCAAATAGCTCCAAACATTGGACAGTACTAATATTTTTGTTTTGTTTTGTTTTGACTCTCTTTCTTTACCTCCCATTTGATTTAGTTTTTGTTTGGGATGTAAGTTAATTTTTAATTTTTTTGGCTTTTTATCTGTCCAAAGTTTAAAAATTTTTATTTAGAATTAATTTTTTAACTTTTTAAAATTTTTATGAGAAAAAAATAAAATAATTATGATTTAAATGTAAAATTTTATCTTATTAATTTTTTAATTTATTTTATTTTATTCTTTTGTAGTTAAAATAACTAAAAAAACTTTATGCCAAACGAAATTTTAATTAAAAATTAAACCAGAGTTAAATTCATTATTCCAAAAGTTTTTACCGGCCAAGAGAAGTCAAATTTAAGATTTTAGAAAAAGTAAATCCCTAATTCTAGATCTTATTCGTTATGTCAAATCCTTCCTTTTTCTATCTAGTATTTTGATTAAATGTATTTTACCTTTTTATTATAGGAAAATGTTTAAAACCTCATTTTATTGTGTCCCTAAAGCAATATATAATTACATACAAAAATTTTGTTAATTGTAGGATTTGTTATTATTTAAATTTTTAAAAAAATCGCATTTTATTGTGTCGCTAAAAGAATATATAATTTTCCATATATATCATGACCTCTGAATTAAAACCTCCAGATTGCTTTAGTATTATTCAAAATTTGAGATTTGATTCAAAAAAAAAAAAAAAAAAGAAAAAAACAAAAACTTATATATATTACACAGTAACCCCAAGACCCAGAGATTGACTTCATTGAAAAAGAAAAAAAAAAATGGAAAAGGGACGTCTCTAGTTAGTTCTTTTTGTTCCTTCGCCTTTCTATGGCTCCCATTACTCTCTCTTTGTGTTAGCTAATTTTGGTTTTTCTATTTCTACATATACTCTCCTCACATTCCAAATGCTACCGAGAAATGTGGACCCCCCCAATGAATGAATTTGACTCAATGATCCTGGGAGAGACAGTTGATTCAATGATATATATAATTGTCTCTTGAGACAATAAAAAAAAGTAAAAGATTAGAATTTGACTAAATAGAAGAACTACAATTCTTTTGTTATAATCTTACTTATTAATCTCCTGACATCCTATCATATAGTCAAAAAAATTTGACACCGAAATAGTTTGTTTGTGATGTGTCCCCAATTATTACAAGCACAAAATTACATAAAATCTTTTCACATGAAATGAGTCCGAAAATCATATAACCAAACACACATCTTCTTATATTAAACAACTTGTTTACAACCACACACATCTTCTTATACATGTACATATTATATTAAAATACTTGCTTACAATCAAACACTCTTCTTAGACTTGATTAATTTTTTTGAAAATAACATTTTCACCCATCAAATTAGACTTGACGGTTACTAATTTGGACAACAACATTCAATTGGACTACGTTATAAATAAAATTAACCCAACAACAAAAAATACAAAGACTTGAGGGCAATTCATGAGGACTGAGAAGTGGGTGTAGGGTTGGTAGACCTAGTGGTGGAGGAAAATGCTCTTGTTGGGTGGTCCTAAACCCCCCCTATGCAAGTTCTGGTTCTATCTATGCATAATGCACTCTGTTATTTTGGGGTATGCATTTGTGGGGTATGGCCTTTTGTTGGGTCACCCTCTGTCCCTCTCTTGTTCACCACAAAAAGAAAGTGCCATGGCAACCCCCTATACCAGCCCCTATCTGCATTTTCAGCAGCTATTAAATAGCCATCGAACCCATTTGTACCTTTGGCTTGGCTTATTTTGTGCGTCTGGGCCACGGCTATGCGGTTGCTGAGAATTTGATTCAAAAGAAGCAACATTGAGTTAAAACTTCAACAAAGTCTTGCTAACTTGAATCAATTTTTATTTAGTGACAACTAGAGATCAATGTGATGCCAAAGAAGCACCAAGAGATATGTTGCCAAAGAAGTGACAATAGATATGTTTACGACTACAAAATTGGGCTGGGATTGTCTAAACTTATTTCTCTTAAGAGTGATCTTAGAATAATTTTTTAAATGTATGAGATTTAATTCTACCAAATTGAAGGTACAATAATCATTTCGCCTTCTAACTTTCAAAGCCCTAACCTTCTTGCTTTACAATCACTATAGAGATTCCTAACTCAAACCAGACTCCCAATGTTTTAGCTCTATCTTGCTCCAAAATATTTTATACAAAAAACTTTAATAAAAAGTCATTAGGTAAGCAAGCAAAATCTTTAACACATATCGATGTCTGTTAATTTTGTACAATTACCTAGACAAGCTATATAACTTGTATGTACTAAAAAAATATTATTATCATTAAAGAAAAGAACTTAAAAAAAAACACATACACCATATAAACTTCAACTAGACATTCTCAACACAAAAAAATAAAATAAAAATATAAGACTTCCTCAAAAAAAAGAAAGAAAACAATAAAAAATCATTTAAAACCAACTTAAAAAATAAATAAATCAAACTTCACATTTCTTAAAAAACTATATTTGAACAACTTATTACTCAATTTAACTGAACTAGTTAACAAGGATATACTCTTAATTTGCCTTGCCCACAGGGTTGATGAAGTTACATTCACCACCACCCCCTTGAGTTTTGACCCATACATGGAACTTGGTTTTACTCCTATTAAGTGCAACCACCAAGTACTACTAAATTGTTGGGTTTCTTTTTTTTTTTTTTTTCCCCTCTAAAAAATAAACCAAGAAACAACAAAACATAGGACTTGACAAGCAAGGAGAGAGACATTTGAATTTAGCCAAATAATAAATAAATGCAAGCGAGTGATTCGAACCAACCATAATTGACAGGATGGTAACAGAAAACCCAAACAATCTCAAGACAGTACCCCAAATAACAAACCCTTCACGGTGGGCATCACTAGTTGGGCCAATAATCTATCCCCTAAAGGAAAGATTGCACAAACCACCCCACTATTTGCCCAAGACAATAAAGATCATTGCATCTCAAAACAATGCTAAGAAACTAGCCCACGAAGTGAATGGTTCTAGTTCAAAAAATGGAACAATAACGATACTGCCAGGCTAAAAAATTGCTAACACCAGGATTCAGATTTGTTGTTGTAGAACTAGCTGCCAATCCTAAGTGGAAAACTTGGCCTTCCTTGAGTAAAGGGTGCAAGCTGTAAAACAAGTTCTTAGTTACAAGTAATAATTCCAGTACTCCCAAAAAGTAATCCAAGCAAGAAAGGTCAGTGGGGACGAGCGAGACCTGGTGCATATCATGGTCAATGCAAAAGTTGCAACAAGGTAGCTGTCAGAAAATATGTTGCTAGGTTGAATAATTGTGACATAAATGGCCCCCACTCCTAACAAAAAGAAGAAGAAGAAGAAGAAGAAGAAGAAGAAGAAGAAGAAGGGAAACAACGATTGCCTTAAACAAAGTGCCAAGCTAAACGCATTAGTCAAAAGAATCGAACCTACTCTCATCGCAAATGCAATCACAGTTCTCAGAAGGATAATGGAGAATTTATGTTCTCCTTCAAACAATATGTCAAGCAAAGCACCATATATATATATATATAAATAAACTAAATTCCAATATCACCACTATAGAAAACATATCCAAGTCAAATAAGGAACGATATGTTAAATCTTCAACACCAAGGAAACAAAACGGAACTGACCGAGTTAATCTCCAAGGTGATTTGTCCTTTTTGTCTATTTATTTACTAATAGGATAAGGCACGACACATTCCAAAGGCAGATCAAGATCTTTTATCCCATGGCATATTTCTGGGTCCAGGATCGAGCAGTCATCTCATACTTATTTCTGTCGGTCTTGTACATATGGGCAATCTCAGGCACTAGAGGATCATCAGGGTTTGGGTCCGTAAGCAGTGAACAGATTGATAGCAGCACCTATACACCAATGGCATTCGATAAAATATTGGTGAGAGATTATTACCCATACTAATGTCATAGTTATAGTACATTCTTTTGAAGCTATATCTTACTTACAAAACTGAATCAAACAGACTTTTGTTTACACAAAGATTATGCCAGCAACTGACAAATCCTACATATATAATGGAATCTAACCAGTGCAAATGAAATAAGTGTGTCACCTTCGATATTGTAAGCGCTGGGCTCCACTGTTCTTTAAGAATGTCAAGGCAAATGCTACCATTGCTGTTAATGTTAGGGTGGAACACTTTTGTTTTGAAGGAAACCTGCCAAACACAAAATTAGGAATCTTCAATACAACAAACTTACTAATGAGCAGCAGAAGAAATCCAGTCCAAGGTTGCAAGGGTTAGTACAGGGCAACCACTTTGTGCACTGTGGTTAGCTGTGTACCCAATCTTTCCTCTCTCAAACACACATTAATGTGTACTAATTGGGCCAATCCAGTCCAATGTGTACTAAGAAGACACATGTCAGAGAGATGAAAAAATACACGTAAGCAGTTATGCATAGTCATGGAACAAGTGAATGTATTACCTTTGGTGGCTTGAATGGATAATCTGGTGGGAAGTGAATGGTAACAAGAAACACACCCCCTGCAAATGGGCTGTCTGAAGGTCCCATAATCGTTGCTTGCCAGTGGAACATGTCCTCACCAACAGGACCTGTAACAATAAAAAAAAAAACTTCTATATTACGACCATAGCAACAATTATTTTCAGAGAGGATGACACAAGGTCAAAAAAACAAATTCACAACATCTACTGTAGTTGCAATTTGCACTTGGGGCTCAAAATATTTCTTGCAATTTCATCAAATGATTCCAATTTCCACCCAGAAAACTCACCAAATACCAAATCACACAACTTTACAGCATGTGTACCAAGAGTGATAACCCTTTCCACCCACTGTTATCAAAATCAATATATTCAACAGAATATTGTTCGAACTAAATTATGGACATGGTTAAAATCAAAATGTAGTATAACATAGGGGCTAGATGGAGACAATTACAAACTCCTAAAGTTCTAATATCCAAAAACATTAAAACTTCTAATAAGAGTTATACCACTATAAACATCAAGGATTGGTACATTAGACACATTCAAAATCCTTTAATTGAAGTAGAAAAAAGCAATATATGACTATGAATGGAGTCAACTGCAGAAATCAGATGACAAAACCTAAATAAATAATCAACTGCAGAAATCGGATGACCCAAAACCCAAATAAATAGCCAAGTAATTGGGATTAAAACTTGTCAAGTTAAAAAGTCGAAAAACATTAACACTGTTTAGATATCATATAAAATCTTGCTAAAAGCTTTGAGATCAAGTACATGTTTTGCTATACATTTAACCTTAATCACTTTGTCTTCCCTGGGATGATTCATAAGTTCACAATAACTCTTCAAATCAAAGATCTCATATTGCTAACAATATGACTACAAAATCCACATCTAGCCATAAAACTCTGTACATGACCCACTCATCCCAACAGATTAGAAAAGTCACATCCTACTAAACAATAATCTTGACACCAAAAAATGTGATATCATCGTTCCAATAAACCAATTTGTCTCACCAATCTACGGGTGCCCATGAAAACATCGAAACCAGAAGTGTCATATGATCATACATTGGGGAACTTCAAAATCCACCCTTTCAATTTCTTTCCACAACCACCATATGGAAACTCTTGTCCCTTAAAGAGAAATCATTTTACCTTTAAGAGAAAGTGTAGATAGAAATTAGAAGGGTGTAAATAGAAGTGAATGAGGTGCTTGGGACCACCCTTATACCGTGGTTAGCAGTGGTTGTTTTTCCCACCCTATGAAAGGAAGAAATTTATGTGCAAACAATACAACTTGTAGAAGTTAAAAGGTGTGAAATAACAATAGAACAAACCAGCACTGCAAGATGCAGGAGGATCCTTCTGCAAGTCCTTTAACTCCTTCTGAATCCTCTTCGAAGCCATAACCAATTATAAAAAAGCACAGGATTCTCACTGCAAAAAAAAAAAAAAAAAATCATTAAAAAAATCAATACAATTGTGGGTTAAAAATCAGAGGCTCCTAATTGTTATAGATGAACATTAGAAAAAAATTCTATAGTACCACAGAAACTATAAAAAAAAAAAAACCGTATAAAAGTCAATGAAATTAAGGATATATTCATCTCTTTAATAAAAATAAGATGAAAATTTCACTACACATGTTCAAAGCTTTGATTATTTTTTTTATTTTTTTTTTTCTATTAGGCACAAGATACACGTATGCGTGATGCAACAATAATTGCAGCCCCAACAATTGTCAGGTTACGTTTCTCCTTTCTTTGTTACCATTGCAATAGGTTCAGTGACTGAGAAAGGTCAAGAACAAATTTTGGCAAAATAAAAAAGTAAATTTGTTTTAATTACCACTAATAAACAGACCCAACAAGATTGGGATCATGACAATTCAAAAAAAAAATTCCAATAACAGTCGAAAGATTATGGTTTTCCTTTCTTCATCATCTAGACTACCATTTCAATCTATTCAGTGACCGAGAAAGGTCGAGGAAAAAAGTAAACTTGTTTGAATTATTACCACTAATAAAAGTCCCAACACGATAGAGACCATGATAATATTTATAAATAAAAAAAATACTTCTTTTTCCCCGCTTGCATGCGCTTTCTTAGCAACCAATCAAACATTCAAGGAGTGCGTGAAAGCTAAAACCCACCCAACAACAACAAGAAAAGAAGAATAAAAAAAAAACAATAATCGATCAGAACCTCACATGCATCGATCAAATCCAGTAAAATCGAAGGCATCGCAATGATCTATTAACGGGAAACACAAAAATTCAAACAATCCATAGACACACACATACATACATGAACCCTGAAAGGACACACAACGATATCGATCAATTATTACCAATCAAAATCATAAAATTGAAAGATATACAGAGTAGACAGTACAGATGCGAAGATAATACATGAGGCTTTTTTAGTAAGAATCGAAACCCTACCGAGTGAAGGAACAGAGACGCTAGGGTTTGCTTTGGAAGTCTCTCTCGTATTTAGGGGAATCGAGAGAGAGAGAAAGTGGTTGAGTTGTATTAAGCCCTCGCACTCACTTTAATTGGTATTTATATATATATATATCGAGAGAGAGAGAGAGAGTCCGCGTGTCGTTTGCTTTATGAGCCCTGTTGGCGGTCCATCGTATCTCGCACTTGGGTTGCACACCTTTTAAGAATTGGGCTTCTGTGTTTGGATTTGTGAGGCTTATTATGATTTCGTTCAGTAAATTAAATTATTTATTTATATTATATAATTTTTTGTGACATATATTCTCATATAAAAAATATATAATTATTTTAAATTTAGAGATTATTTGAAAACAAAGAAAAAAAAAATCTTGATATTTTTTTTTTTACTTTTTCAATCTGCCTTGAGCAAACAGTAAAAAAAATAATAATTAATAATTCTAAAAAATAATTAAAAAGGCCAAAATAAACTTAAAAAGCCCACTATTTTGTCCATTCTAAACTATTTTTGGGATTTTTTTAAAATAAATTTTTAGAGTAAATGGAAAAGAATATGTAGCTTTGTAGAGTGAATGGGATTTTTTAAAACTTTTTTACGAGTTAATTCATTAGATTTTTTAATAATTTTTTTATTAAAATAGTCACTTACCAAATGGGCCTATACATGATTTTCGTCAAATTGAAGTAGTCTAATAATTACTTTCATCTATAATTATTGTCATTTGGGCCTTAGCAATTTTGGGCCTGTCTGGCCACCCAACTTTGGAGATATATATTTTGTTTTGGGCCAAATCTCCTTTATATTTTTCGTGTTTTTTTTTTTTTTTTTTTTAAATGACATTCTTCAATCGGGCCTTGGCTATATTTTGGGACCCAACTTTTTGAGAATTTTTTTGTTTGCTTGTTTTTCCTATGGAAACTTTTTGATTCTTGATTTTTTTTTTTTTTCCCTCCAAAACTCTTTGTGATTATTATAATTTTGAAATTTGGATCAGTTTTGAGAATTAGGTTTATCAATTCTAAAGGTATGTCTATTTATATTGTATCTTAAAATAGTGGTACTAATGTACTAAGGTCTCGTTTGGCAAGTTAATATTTTAGTCAAAAAGTTACTAAAAAGTCAAAAAGCCTATAACTTATACAAAAAAGTCAAAAATTTCATTTTCTCACTATTTTTGCACATCTTTTCGTAAAAAGTCAAAAAGTCACCCCAAACATGCTAATTTTTTTACTTCATATTTTAGTCAAAAAATTAAAAAGTTACTAAAATAATATGTTCCCAAACGAGGCTTAAGACATCTTAGGGCCCTCTTGATCTCTCTATAAAATATAACTACCTTAGACTTCAACATGTAAACCCACTTATCTCAACCCAATTATGGTATTCTTTGACAAATATAATCAAGGCACCATGTAGTGTTGTGTAAATATTCCAATGTTGTTGATAAGCCAAGCACGGAACTTTAGATGGTGAGTTGGATTGTTTTGTAGCAATCTGTGATGAAGAATGCAAGTCGGATTTTTATAATTTATCCTTTTGTTGGAATTATCCTCATATCCTAGTCTACAAACATGATATGACATGATATGCAAGTTGGATTTTTTGGACTAATTACACAAACTTCCTTGAGTTATTTGACGATACTTTTTTTTTTTTTTCCCTTTTTTAATTATATTATTTTTCTGTTAGCATGAATAGCAAAAAAAAAAAAAAAAGAAAAAAAAAAAAGAAAGAAGAAGAAGAAGCGACCCAATGCGGTCCTTAGCTCTACTTAAGTCTAATAAAATAGGAAATTGTCCCACCCTCAGTGGGGGTGACCCTACCACTCCACTGATTTTTTGTTGGCCCAAATTTTTATTTTATTTTATTTTTTTTTTCAAGTCTTGCTCTCACAGCAAGACAAGTGGCGCTGGGGTGCTTGGGTCAACCTCCACTGGGGTAGGGGTAAGCAGCGGATATACCGATCCGCCAAAACCGACCGAACCGATTCGATCCGATCCATCGCATTTTGGACGGATGCGTGACGACGATCGGACGGTTACGGATTGATTTTCTCCAATCCGCCAATTTGGCGGACGAATGGCGGATTTGAGATTTCTTTGGCCGCAACCCCCAGTGCGACATGCAAAATAGAGCGAGCGATAAACTGCACAAAACAGTGCGACGCGCAAAATAGCGCGAGTGTGAAACTGCACAAAACAGTGCGACGCGCAAAATAGCGCGAGTGTGAACTGCACAAAAACAGTGCGACGAGCAAAATAGCGCGAGTGATAAACAGCACAAAACAGTGCAACGCGTAAAATAGCGCGAGTGATAAACAGCACAAAACAGTGCGACGCGCAAAATAGCGCGAGTGTGAAACTGCACAAAACAGTGCGATGCGCAAAATAGCGCGAGTGATAAACAGCACAAAACAGTGCGACGCGCAAAATAGCGCGAGCGTGAACTGCACAAAAACAGTGCGACGCGCAAAATTGCACGAGTGATAAACTGCACAAAACAGTGCGACGCGCAAAATAGCGCGAGTGTGAAACTGCACAAAACAGTGCGACGCGCAAAATAGCGAGAGTGTGAACTGCACAAAAACAGTGCGACGCGCAAAATAGCGCGAGTGATAAACAGCACAAAACAGTGCGACGCGCAAAATAGCGCGTGTGAAACTGCACAAAACAGTGCGACGCGCAAAATAGCACGAGTGTGAACTGCACAAAACAGTGCGACGCGCAAAATTGCGCGAGTGTGAAACTGCACAAAACAGTGCGACGCGCAAAATAGCGCGAGTGTGAAACTGCACAAAACAGTGCGACGCGCAAAATAGCGCGAGTGATAAACTGCACAAAACAGTGCGACGCCCAAAATAGCGCGAGTGTGAAACTGCACAAAACAGTGCGACGCGCAAAATAGTGCGAGTGTGAAGTGTACAAAAACAGTGCGACGCGCAAAATAGCGCGAGTGAAAAACTACACAAAACAGTGCGACGCGCAAAATTACGCTAGTGTGAAACTACACAAAACAGTGCGACGCGCAAAATAGCGCGAGTGTGAAACTGCACAAAAACAGTGCGACGCGCAAAATAGCGCGAGTGAAAAACTGCACAAAACAGTGCGACGCGCAAAATTGCGCGAGTGTGAAACTGCACAAAAACAGTGCGACGCGCAAAATAGCGCGAGTGATAAACAGCACAAAAAAGTGCAACGCGCAAAATAGCGCGAGCGATAAACAGCACAAAACAGTGCGACGCGCAAAATAGCGCGTGTGAAACTGCACAAAACAATGCGATGCGCAAAATAGCGCGAGTGTGAACTGCACAAAAACAGTGCGACGCGCAAAATAGCGCGAGTGACAAACTGCACAAAACAGTGCGACGCGCAAAATAGCGCGAGTGTGAAACTACACAAAACAGTGCGACGCGCAAAATAGCGCGAGTGTGAAACTGCACAAAATAGTGCAACGCGCAAAATAGCGCGAGTGATAAACAGCACAAAACAGTGCGACGCCCAAAATAGCGCGAGTGTGAAACTGCACAAAACAGTGCGACGCGCAAAATAGTGCGAGTGTGAAGTGCACAAAAACCGTGCGACGCGCAAAATAGCGCGAGTGAAAAACTGCACAAAACAGTGCGACGCGCAAAATAGCGCGAGTGTGAAACTACACAAAACAGTGCGACGCGCAAAATAGCGCGAGTGTGAACTGCACAAAACAGTGCGACGCGCAAAATAGCGCGAGTGTGAAACTACACAAAACAGTGCGACGCGCAAAATAGCGCGAGTGTGAAACTGCACAAAACAGTGCGACGCGCAAAATAGCGCGAGTGATAAACAGCACAAAACAGTGCGACGCGCAAAATAGCGCGAGTGTGAAACTGCACAAAACAGTGCGACGCGCAAAATAGTGCGTGTGTGAACTGCACAAAAACAGTGCGACGCGCAAAATAGCGCGAGTGATAAACTGCACAAAACAGTGCGACGCGCAAAATAGCGCGAGTGTGAAACTGCACAAAACAGTGCGACGCGCAAAATAGCGCGAGTGTGAAACTGCACAAAACAGTGCGACGCGCAAAATAGCGCGAGTGTGAACTGCACAAAAACAGTGCGACGCGCAAAATAGCGCGAGTGATAAACAGCACAAAACAGTGCAACGCGCAAAATAGCGCGAGTGATAAACAGCACAAAACAGTGCGACGCGCAAAATAGCGCGAGTGTGAAACTGCACAAAACAGTGCGACGCGCAAAATAGCGCGAGTGATAAACAGCACAAAACAGCGCGACGCGCAAAATAGCGCGAGTGTGAACTGCACAAAAACAGTGCGACGCGCAAAATAGCGCGAGTGATAAACTGCACAAAACAGTGCGACGCGCAAAATAGCGCGAGTGTGAACTGCACAAAAACAGTGCGACGCGCAAAATAGCGCGAGTGATAAACAGCACAAAACAGTGCGACGCGCAAAATAGCGCGTGTGAAACTGCACAAAACAGTGCGACGCGCAAAATAGCACGAGTGCGAACTGCACAAAAGCAGTGCGACGCGCAAAATAGCGCGAGTGAAAAACTGCACAAAACAGTGCGACGCGCAAAATTGCGCGAGTGTGAAACTACACAAAATAGTGCAACGCGCAAAATAGCGCGAGTGATAAACAGCATAAAACAGTGCGACGCCCAAAATAGCGCGAGTGTGAAACTGCACAAAACAGTGCGACGCGCAAAATAGTGCGAGTGTGAAGTGCACAAAAATAGTACGACGCGCAAAATAGCGCGAGTGAAAAACTACACAAAACAGTGCGACGCGCAAAATTGCGCTAGTGTGAAACTACACAAAACAGTGCGACGCGCAAAATAGCGCGAGTGTGAAACTGCACAAAAACAGTGCGACGCGCAAAATAGCGCGAGTGAAAAACTGCACAAAACAGTGCGACGCGCAAAATAGCGCCAGTGTGAAACTGCACAAAACAACTGTTTTGTGCAGTTTCACACTCGCGCAATTTTGCGCGTCGCACTGTTTTGTGCAGTTTATCGCTCGCTCTATTTTGCATGTCGCACTGTTTTTGTGCAGTTCACACTCGCGCTATTTTGCGCGTCGCACTGTTTGTTCCAGTTTCACACTCGCGCTATTTTGCGCGTCGCAAGTTTTGTACAGTTTCACACTCGCGCTATTTTGCGCGTCGCACTGTTTTGTGCAGTTTATCACTCGCGCTATTTTGCGCGTCGCACTGTTTTCTGCAGTTCACACTCGCGCAATTTTGCGCGTCGCACTGTTTTGTGCAGTTTCACACTCGCGCTATTTTGCGCGTCGCACTGTTTTGTGCAGTTTATCGCTCGCGCTATTTTGCGCGTCGCACTGTTTTTGTGCAGTTCACACTCGCGCTATTTTGCGCGTCGCACTGTTTGTTGCAGTTGACACTCGCGCTATTTTGCGCATCGCACTGTTTTGTGCAGTTCAAACTCGCGCTATTTTGCGCATCGCACTGTTTTGTGCAGTTCAAACTCGCGCTATTTTGCACATCGCACTGTTTTGTGCAGTTGACACTCGCGCTATTTTGCGCATCGCACTGTTTTGTGCTGTTGACACTCGCGCTATTTTGCGCATCGCACTGTTTTGTGCAGTTCAAACTCGCGCTATTTTGCGCATCGCACTGTTTTGTGCAGTTCAAACTCGCGCTATTTTGCACATCGCACTATTTTGTGCTGTTGACACTCGTGCTATTTTGCGCATCGCACTGTTTTGTGCAGTTCAAACTCGCGCTATTTTGCGCATCGCACTGTTTTGTGCAGTTGACACTCGCGCTATTTTGCGCATCGCACAGTTTTGTGCAGTTCAAACACACGCTATTTTGCGCATCGCACTATTTAGTGTGGTTGACACTCGCGCAATTTTGCGCATCGCACTGTTTTGTGCAGTTCAAACTCGCGCTATTTTGCGCATCGCACTGTTTTGTGCAGTTGACACTCGCGCTATTTTGCGCATCGCACTGTTTTGTGCAGTTCAAACACGCGCTATTTTGCCCGTCGCACTGTTTTGTGCAGTTGACACAGCGCTATTTTGCGCATCGCACTGTTTTGTGCAGTTGACACTCGCGCTATTTTGCGCATCGCACAGTTTTGTGCAGTTCAAACTCGCGCTATTTTGCGCATCGCACTGTTTTGTGCAGTTGACACTCGCGCTATTTTGCGCATCGCACTGTTTTGTGCAGTTGACACTCGCGCTATTTTGCGCATCGCACTATTTTGTGCAGTTCAAACTCGCGCTATTTTGCACATCGCACTGTTTTGTGCTGTTGACACTCGCGCTATTTTGCGCATCGCACTGTTTTGTGCAATTCAAACTCGCGCTATTTTGCGCATCGCACTGTTTTGTGCAGTTGACACTCGCGCTATTTTGCGCATCGCACTGTTCTGTGCAGTTCAAACTCGCGCTATTTTGCGCATCGCACTGTTTTGTGCAGTTGACACTCGCGCTATTTTGCGCATCGCACTGTTTTGTGCAGTTCAAACTCGCGCTACTTTGCGCATCGCACTGTTTTGTGCAGTTGACACTCGCGCTATTTTGCGCATCGCACTGTTCTGTGCAGTTCAAACTCGCGCTATTTTGCGCATCGCACTGTTTTGTGCAGTTGACACTCGCGCTATTTTGCGCATCGCACTGTTTTGTGCAGTTGACACTCGCGCTATTTTGCGCATCGCACTGTTTTGTGCAGTTCAAACTCGCGCTATTTTGCACATCGCACTGTTTTGTGCTGTTGACACTCGCGCTATTTTGCGCATCGCACTGTTTTGTGCAGTTCAAACTCGCGCTATTTTGCGCATCGCACTGTTTTGTGCAGTTGACACTCGCGCTATTTTGCGCATCGCACAGTTTTGTGCAGTTCAAACACGCACTATTTTGCGCATCGCACTATTTAGTGTGGTTGACACTCGCGCAATTTTGCGCATCGCACTGTTTTGTGCAGTTCAAACTCGCGCTATTTTGAGCATCGCACTGTTTTGTGCAGTTGACACTCGCGCTATTTTGTGCATCGCACTGTACCGAGCCCGGTGCATGTAAAACAAATGCATGGATGCACGCATGCATTGCATAAGGTATGCTAAAATAAGTATGCCCTAATCTACCAACGTAAGCAGGTAAATAAAAGGGAAGAAAGAAATGGGGATTGGAAGACATACACCCACTCACACACACTTATTACAAACTTGCCCTCACTCGGAGGGACCGAATAATAATACAGTCCAAAAGAATAAATGAATAAATTATTACAAAATTCTAATTATTAAAATTAAATCAAATAAATAAAAAAAGAAATGGGGCCTCAGCCCTGCCTCGGGATGCGCGAATGATGCATGCTCGATCCAACTTGCCCGGAAAGCCCCACACCGCACCACTGCTGCCTCTGTTTCTACTGCCCTGCCTCTCCAAAAATTACCAAAGTCCCAGAACACCTTCCTTGCATGCTGCTAAATGCCACCGGCTGAAGAAAATTTCCACCGGCTTCTTGTGGTGACCACCGGCTGCAAAATAAGCTATCGGCCAGAAAAGAAGTGCCGGTCGGCACTCTTTGCTGCCGGTCGGCTATAAATTCCTGCAGGGGACAGTTTGACAGCAACAGCAGGCAGCAGTGCATGGTATTGGATTTTTGGGCATATCTATGCATGGCCAATGCTTCCTATCATGAATGGAACTCAATGAAGCATGGCTCTTGGTTCTAGGGCCATCAATTGTGCACCTTGGTGCATGATAGCCTAAAGAACCAAGGTTGCACTTTGATGTAAAAATGCATGCAACACAACAATGATAACTAAGTCCCTATCATGCCAATATCAAGGGCCTTAGTGACATGGGAATTGAGGTGTGTTTCGTCACTTGGAGTACAAACACCCCTCATTTCCCACACTTGGTTTGACACCCCAAACCGAGTAATGAAATGCAACTCATGTAAACATGCAAACATGCAAACATGCATTATGGAAATTAGGATGCTAGCACACTAAGTATCACACCACTAACACATTAGTCATGCAAAATGCTAGAGTGTACAAGATGCTATCATCATGCCAATATGGACCAATCAAGCACAAGACCACCATGCTATAACATCTAATGGGGCAAACATGCAACAAGCATATAACAAACATGCAATGAGGGACTTAGCCACAATGGGGCAGCCCTCAAGCCTCCCCAAAACAGTGGCAAAACATGCCCAAAATGGTGACCAAAATGCTATACAAATTATGCAAATTAATGAGCCTAAACTTAAGGCATCAAAGAGAGTATCTTTCCATCATTACCGAGGCCACTCATGACATGAATTAGGCCACCAAAAACAGAGCATTAGCATGCAAAATGACACCCAAATCCCCTCACATGGCAGCCCCAAAATGCACCAAGTATGCAAGCATACACAATGCCAATTCCTAGACATACAAGAGCACACCCTTAAAGCATGAAATAGGCTACATATGCATACATACAAACATGATTTATGGACTGAAATAAGGTCACAAATGATGCCAAATCATGGGGGTGATCAATGTAGAACATACTAGGGGGCCAAAATGCATGAGGCTTACAAGCTTAAAATACAAAACGACCATGTCAAGCACACTATACATGACAAAATCAGTGGCTCACAGCCCTTATACATGGTAGTATGATGCTAATACCCTCATGGAACCAAGCTAAAACATGCAAAGAATATGGCCTAGATGCATGGCATGCTTTTAGGCATAAGAGAGCATTTCAAAGCAAGTATGAGAGGCATGCTAGAGGCCACAAATCCGACCTTAGACAGAGATCAAACATGACCTAAAACACCCAAGAAAGTTCTGAAATGAAGCTAAATGCAAGCATGCACACATGTTACCTCATGAGCCAAAAACAAAGGCAAGCAAGAGACAAAGGGGAGAGGAGTGTCCCTCCCCTATATGAGACTTGAAAATACCTTCCTCACCACTGAAAACCCACTAGTTTTCAGTGGTGAGAAGACCAAACACACCAAGTAAACAAGGTCTCAAGAAAAGGCTCCAAAATGGCCAAAACAAGGCCTAAGAGAATGAGACTCTACCCAAACCACAAAATGACCTTGATGAATGTTCTTAAGCAAGGAAAAACAAGTTTTTTATGTTAAACACAAATCCAAAAAACACAAAGCAAGAAGGGTAGAATGTTGTTGCAAAAATGGGAATCTAAAGTGATGTTCTTATCCTTGAAGATCCTTTGAAGAACAAAAGGTCCAGCCCTCTTTTAGTGATCAAAACTAGTCCAAGATCACACAAAACAACCCTCCAAGCCTCCCAATCTCGAGCTAAGGTGTAGTAGTGTGTGCAATGGTGCAAAAGTAAGGTAAAACCACACTTTTTGGTCCAAAAACACACACACAAGAGGAGAGAGGTGGAGATATATGTATATATGGATATATAACAGAGATATATATGTATAAGCTCTGGTTTTGCCCTCCAAAATTCTAACCTTGAGCCAAGAGAAGAAGCCTCTCTCTTATAGGCAAGCAAAGCTTACAAGCTAAGCAAACCAAAGGCTCATCCCTCCATACACGTGTATGGAGGGGAGCAAAAGGTGATACAGCTGTCTAAAAATATCTGATAAAGCAGCTGTACAGTAGTCGGCAGGGCAAAATGGTCATTTGCCAAAATTGACTGCCGACCGGCACAAAAGAGTGCCGACCGGCACAATATAGTGCCGGTGGCAACACCAACCAACCGGTGGCCTCTAGCCACTGCCGGTGGTGTGGGATGCCTCACAAAGCATTCCCTGCCCTTCCAAGGCAAAACACAAGTGTTTGGTGCAAAACCAAACACAAAACGGTCGAGTTCGGAGGTCCTGAAGCAAGACGCGCGAGCCGAGAACTCCGGGAACTCCAAACGAACACGAACATGGATAATCACCGAGTGTTCAAGCGGTGACGTCCAGGTCTTGAGGACGGTCAAAAATGGGGTGTCTACAGTTGCCCCTCTTTGACAGAACTCGAAAGTCATAAGAATGACGGGAGTGAATGTCAAAGCCCAGAGACGACCCATTTTTGACAAGGCCGAAGACTTGGACAAACATGCAAGACAAACAAGGTATGCATCCGAAGGCAGGGGCAAAATGCAACTGAAAATGCAAGAAGCCGAACATAACTTATGATCATACAAAGGAAGCTGTAATGAAGCACACATACGACAGTTATAAGCTAGCATACCAAACTACACTACAATGCAGAAAGGATGTAAGAGAATTATGGAATTCTCAATACGTCTCACTCGGGAGATACAATACCTGCGCGGCTCGTCCGGTTTCACCGACCTCAAATGAGCCGTACATACAATATCGTGCCTGCAAAGAAAGCAAACTTAACAGGTATGATACTGTTAGCAACATGCGTGATAATGCGATCGAAAGTGTGTGGCAATGTATGCAATATGTATAGCAAGATAGTGGGATTGAACACATGTGAGTAAAGCCATGCACACGTGCACGCAATGTGTATGGAAAGAAAATTCGAACACATATCGGTAAAGCGAGGCACGCATACCATGCAATGTGTATATAGGGGAACTTGAACACATATCAGTAAAGCAAAGCACGCATACAATGCAATGTGTATATAGGGGAACTTGAACACATATCAGTAAAGCAAAGCACGCATACAATGCAACGTGTATATAGGAACTTGAACACATATCAGTAAAGCAGTGCACGCATACAATGCAATGTGTATATAGGAACTTGAACACATATCAGTAGAGCAAGGCACGCATACCATGCAATGTGTATATAAAGAGAACTTGAACACATATCAGTAAAGCAGTGCACGCATACAATGCAATGTGTATATAAAGAGAACTTGAACACATATCAGTAAAGCAGTGCACGCATACAATGCAATGTGTATATGGGGGAACTTAAACACATATCAGTAAAGCAATGCACGCATACAATGCAATGTGTATATAGGAACTTGAACACATATCAGTAAAGCAGTGCACGCATACAATGCAATGTGTATATAGGAACTTGAACACATATCAGTAAAGCGAGGCACGCATACCATGCAATGTGTATATAGGGGAACTTGAACACATATCAGTAAAGCAGTGCACGCATACAATGCAATGTGTATATAGGAACTTGAACACATATCAGTAAAGCAATGCACGCATACAATGCAATGTGTATATAGGAACTTGAAGCTGATCATGGTAGACATGATGTTAATGCAACGAACTGCACTCCGTGTAATTGAAATGATTTAGAGAATTCACAGATATAAAAGGATACGGGAAGGGACGTCCTTCGCATGTTCCGAGCATTGCTCACGAGAGTTGTGGTACGAGGTCAACTCGAAGCTCCACTTGCATTCTGACAGTGCA
>JAPPVO010001121.1:0-11316 GCA_030407325.1 Camellia japonica | reverse complement strand
ACACACGCAGATGCCCTGGATGCCTAGCCTCCCATCAATTCTGAGCTCAAACGGACCATTGAAGTAGGTTTCATCCCGAAGCCGAGTATTGGCCCTTTGAGGAAACCACGTCAACGTTATAGAATCCGCATCAAGCTAGATGGACCCCATTGCCGGACTCCTCTCTTCTGAACAACTCCCAGAGGACAAAAAAGAAGCACACAAGCTACGCAATAAGGCCCTGCGATACTATCTGGATCCACAAGGAGGGCTTTATAAAAAGTCCTCTCCGGTCCCTATTTGGAATGCGTACACCCGGATAAAGTGGAGGAGCTTATAACCGAGATACATGGGGCAGTTGTGGTGCCCACTCTGGGGACGCTCCCTGGCCCATCGAGCTATAACACAGGGGTATTATTGGCCGACAATGAGAGCCGACGCAGAAAATTATGTTAAAAGATGCGAACAATGCCAAAAGTTCTCCGCACTAACCCATTTGCCCGCCGAAGGGTTGAACTCTATCACCAGTCCCTGGCCGTTTGCTCAATGGGGGCTTGATATCGTAGGACCGTTGCCAAGGGCCCCAGAAACAAGTGATTCTTAATCGTAGCAACAGATTACTTTACAAAATGGGTCGAAGCGGAGGCCTAACACATATAGAGATGTCGACATAAAGCGATTTGTATGGAGAAACATCATTACACGATTCGGCATTCCAAGAGCTCTCATCTCAGACAATGGCACCAGTTCGATTGTGGCTATACCGAGAACTGTGCAGCAAATACGGTATCGTGCCTTACTTCTCTACGCCCGCGTACCCCCAGAGTAACGGTCAAGCCGAAGCCGCTAACAAAACCATCTTGGACGGCATCAAAAAGGGCTGGAAAGAGCTAAAGGCAAATGGGTCGAAGAATTGCTGAGTGTATTGTGGGGCATCGCACAACGCCGAGGAGGTCCACCGGAGAAATGCCGTTCGCTCTATGCTTTGGAACCCAATCAATCTTACCCCTGGAAATCGGCCTCCCGACTTTGAAATCGCAAGCCTTTGATACGGGCCGAAATGACATGATGCTCGCCCTGGACCTGGATCTAATCGAGGAACGAAGAGACCGCGCCCTGGCCTCCATGGCACGGTATCAGCAGCAACTCGCTAAGTCGTCCAATCAACGAGTTCAGTTGCGCCGTTACACTTCAGGAAGCTGGTCCTGAAGAAAGTACTTCCAGCCGACCGGAGACCGGCCGATGGAAAACTGGGTCCGAACTGGGACGGCCCCTATCAAGTAGACTCCATTGCAGGAACAGGGCATATCGGCTCTTGACATGTCAGGAAGAAACTTGCCACGGCCTTGGAATTCAACGCATCTATGAAAATTTTACCAATGACCCGATTTTGGGCTTGGTACTTGTACATACTTTGCTGTAATGCAAAAGTTTCTCGTTTTTATGCCTCAGCTCATACGCTTCTTGATGGCCGAATAAGTCTCCGGATTCGGAGCGCCCTTCGTGGATACCACGATTGGCCAAACAAGTCTCCGGATTCGGAGCCCCTTTGGGTGCAACATCTAAGGCCGAATAAGTCTCCGGATTCGGAGCGCCCTTCGTGGATACCACGATTGGCCAAACAAGTCTCCGGATTCGGAGCCCCCTTGGGTGCATGACATCTAAGGGCCGAATAAGTCTCCGGATTCGGAGCGCCCTTCGTGGATACCACGATTGGCCGAATAAGTCTCCGGATTCGGAGCCCTTTGGGTGCATGACATTAAGGGCCGAATAAGTCTCCGGATTCGGAGCGCCCTTGTGATACACGGCCGAATAAGTCTCCGGATTCGGAGCGCCCTTCGTGGATTCCACGATTGGCCGAATAAGTCTCCGGATTCGGAGCACCCTTCGTGGGGATCACGATTTAACTGACCAACTACATGGTTCCTAATTGGAGCCGATCGATGCATGTTCGAACGTTTACATCACGCAATACAAAAGCTGACAATAAATTGAGATAGGGCGTTTAATTACGCGCAAAACATTTCAAAAGCTGCTAATAAAGAAATTCTATTTATTCAAAAGCCGCCAAACATTTCAAGCATTTGATAAAGTAATTCTATTTATTCAACATTATGGCCCACTAAGTCGGCGTCTTCGTCGTCGCTTTTCTCAATTTCGAACTCGGGATACGGAAGGTAATGCCGATGATATAGGGGCGAAGCCGAATTTATGCCCACGGACCCAAGAGCTTCCACGGTTTGAAGGGCCTTGATCCAGCCATGCTTGAAACCACGATTTTCGCATCGGCAGACTTCCTCAGCTAGGTCTGTTTTGGTCTTCTTGATCCCGGCCTTCAAGCCGTCCTGATATCCGCTCTCATAACCCGAGGCCTCTCGGTTCGCCCTCTCCCCCATGCTTTTCGCTTGGCTGTCCACCACCGACTCGGCCGCTCGAACACTCTTCAGCTCCCGAAGCTCACTCTCAGCCTTTTTCGCGCGAGCCTCCAGACTACGATTCCTTTCGTTGTTTTTCTCACTCTCGCGTCGGGCTTCGCGCAGACGCATCCCGACTTCATAAGCGCTATACAGTCCCTTGACAGCCCCATGTATGCCATCCCGAAATACTTCGAAATCTCGACGTCCGACCATCGACTGTTGGACCTCCGGCGGAAAAATCTGCCGAGCGAACTCGACTGCCACATCTGGGTCTTTAATTATAGAATCCGCCTCCGTCATTGGTCTATTCTTCACGAGAACCGCAAAACTCAACGGTCGTGGCGCCGCGTCAGGCTCAACGAAGGGTCGTGGGCGCGGGAATCTCCCCGTTGTCCGTCCTTTCGGGGTGATCTGCTTCGACGACTAGGGGGCCGCTCTTTTTCCCGATCCATGGATGCTCTTCTTCCCGTGTGAATAGGCTCGCTTCTGCGATTCATTTTGACCTCTAAACCCAGCCAATGTTGGCCCCTGCCAGGTTTGGATCAAGCCTGAATAAGAAATGAGTCAAGTTGTTGGCATGAACTCGCCCATTTATTCTGGGGTACATGCAGCTCCCCCGAGAAAACGTCAGAAAGACTGAGCGCCAAACGTCGTATGCCCCTCAGCCAGCCCTCGCTTCAGAGCCATCGGCTCGTTCGGTTCCTCAGGCTCGCGCCCTGGCTAAGGCAAGGGCAGATTCATTAATCTATTCGGCTATATTTCAAGCGCTATCGCCGGTATCGCTGGGGCAAGGGCTAGATTCATTAACCTAGCCGGCTATATTTTCAAACGATAACGCCGAGTAATTTACGCCTCAGCCAGCCCACGATTCAGAGCCATCGGCTCGTTCGGTTCCTCAGGCTCGCGCCCTGGCTAAGGCAAGGGTAGATTCATTAATCTAGTCGGCTATATTTCAAGCGCTATCGCCGGTTAACCTAAGATCGTCGGTTAACCTAAGGCAAGGGCGGATTCATTGATCTAGCCGGATATATTTTCAAATGATAACGCCGAGTAATTTATGCCTCAGCCAGCCCTCGATTCAGAGCCATCGGCTCATTCGGTTCCTCGCTCGCGCCCTGGCTAAGGCAAGGGCAGATTCATTAATCTAGCCGGCTATCTTTTCAAGAGATCACCGAGTAACTTATGCCTGAGCCAGCCCACGATTCAAAGCCATCGGCTCATTCGGCTTCGCGAGCCCGCGCCCTGGCTAAGGCAAGGGCAGATTCCTTAGTCCGATCGTCCGGGCTCAAAATTAAGTAATATCATTCTTCATCAGCAAAATTGAGCACAACTCATGACATTTTATATATGCAAAATAAATAAGCTATAAGCCCGCACAAAAATGTCTGACAAAACAATTGTAACAATACATCTGTGAAATCATACATTGTGAAATCCTAATACATTTGTGAAATCCTAACAGTCAATTGCCCAGCTCAGCCTTCGGAATCAGTCTCCAACGGCTCGACATCCACTTGCTCATACGGCACTGGCATAGTCAGTGAAACTCCAGCTGCAGCAAGGGCTTTGTGCCAGCCATGCTTGAACCCCCTGTTTTCGAACCGCGGGACCTGGTCCACATATTCGGCGAGCCCAGCATCTTTCCCGGCTTCGAATACTTTGGAAGCAGCCGCCTTCATGTCAGCCAACTCAGCCTCCAGGCTGGCAACCGCCTTCTGGGACAATCTCAGCGCCGCTTCGCTCGCGTCCGCCTTCTTCTCGGCGTCCGCTCGGGATTGATCTGCAATGCGAGCCTTTTCTACCTCGGCCTCGGCCCGAGAAGCTTCCTTGTTCGCTCTCAAAACTGCATCCTCGGCCCTCTTCCTCTGGCCCTCTACTTGCTTTCGTAAGCGGTCAATCTGTTTGACGGCGTCGAGATGCCGACGTCCCATGTCGGCTATCCTTCCGACGGTCTGCAAAGGAAGAACCCAAAAACATAACCTCAACAGTACTTGGATAAAGTGAAGAAAAGTCAGAATACGTACCAGAAGTGCCGATTGCGCGGCTAGTGCTGTCGCATTCAGATCTGGTTCCACCCGGAAAGCCTCCATATCAGACGGCAACGACACGGACGTAGCCACACCGAATGCGACTTCTGGATCTTTAAGCGCCGAAGCGTTAGAGGGAAATGTCCTTTACCATTGGACGAATGACAAAAGGAACAACCTCATTAGATCCCTCCAATCGAGGACGCTTACCACCTTGTTCGTCTGAACCGGCCTTAAGGTCAGCAGAGCGTTTCTCTGCCTTTTCCTCAACTTTTTGGCCGACTTCCCCGACCAACGGAGATTCGGCATTCTGACCTTTTTCCGTCTCCTCTACAACCCCCAAGGACTCTGATTCGGCAACAGGGAGGGGGAGTCGAGATTCGGTGGCGGGCGGTATTTCAGACGAAAGGCCCTCCGCTCTTCGCCGTGCGGCTAACCTCTCCGCATTCGCCTTTTTGGCAAGCTTTGTCAGACTCAATCCGGCCATATCCGCGGAGTCTATGACGGGAAGATCCTCTAAGCGTTGAAAAACGTCGGCAGAAGGAAGATTCCCTGGTCCCGATGTAAATGGAGGATCGGCGGAATCCAATACCTCCTCAGACTCGGTCTCGGATTGATCTGATTCGGCGATATCAGCTACCTCATTTCGCTCCGAATCGGACCCTTCAAAGCCTACCTGCCTCAAGTTTTTGAAGTCAGACAGAATAAGAGCAATAAGGGAATCTTCACCCTTCGGAATCGGTATGTTTTCCGCCGCCGAGAAGGTTGTGTATGTCGGCTCGTAACAAAGCAGAATGTGAGCCGCCCTCCCCTGTTTCTGAAGACTTCGACGGCCGAAATACCTGAGAGCAACCCTAATATCTGAAAGAACGGCGTCGTGGGTTGAAGATATTTTTCAAACCAACCCTGCACGAGACGAAGCCGTAAGATTTCAATGGAATAGGTTTTACAATAAAAATGAACACATGACAAAAACAAGGAGATACTCGGCGACCTGGCTCGCCCCTCCGTCTAGGAATAGGGTCAACACGATCCTCCCCTTCGCCAAATTCCCAGTTACCCTGGACAACGACCATAACATCATCAACTCGTTTCCCAGAGCTGGAAAGCATGGTGATTAGCTGATGGTCGGTGTCCTTAGCTCTAAGGAAATAACGCCCTTGCCGACCGGAGGACTTAGCCAAGGCATAGCAGTGCCGGATAGCCGGAATGCCAAGGTTAATTCCAAGGCGACGATTCAACGCTACAATCCCCATTATAATTCTAAAGAAATTCACGTTAGGTTGAGAAGGGATTAAATCCCAATGGCGAAGCACAGCCCTTAGAAATGGGTGTAGAGGGAAGCGGACTCCACCCTCTGCGATTGACAAGAGAGGAAAGACGATTGTGGTTTCGTCCTCCCTCTCCATGTCAAGGGTGCCGTCTGCCAAAAGTGACAGACGGACGTCATCAGGAATAGAGAAACGGCGTCTAAAACCAGCAATTCGATCTGATGAGAGGAGGTCTTTCAAATGTTTCGCCATACCCTACAGTTGACACAGATATGCCAAAGAATAAAATGGGAATAGTTCTCGAAGCAAAGAAGTGGAAAACTTACAGAGGGTGAAGAAGATATAGGAGGAGACAAAATTGCAAGAACGATCCAAAAGGCAACCCAGCGACCAGTATCATGGAATGCGAATCCGAAGGGACGCCAATCTTTAAAATCACAATGAATAGGTATGTACGAAGAGGCGGGAAGTCGGTACGACAACCAAAAGGGGGTGTACTTAGACGTATGCTTTGTGGGCCCAATCACCAAAATTTTGGTTGGGTATTCAAAATTCGGAACCAAGCACTCCAGCCAACAGACGTTGGGAGAATGCTTGGGGGGCAATTGTGGGAGCCGAATGAATAGAAGAGTTGTAAGGGATGTATCCCAGAAGTCAGAGACTGTTCGGCTCCGTACTAATCAACTAAGATACCGAATACATTGAGATCGCCGAATAGACGGGGAGATGTATGTTGGAATAAACAAAAGGATAATAAGTAAAAAGTGGGCTCTGGACCCGAGGTCCAAAGAATGAGTATAAATACAAGAGCTTCAGACTTAGAAAGGTATGTAAGAATCACTTCACTAAACTTAGTAAACAAGCTTTCTTGAGTATAAGAACTGACTTGCCCGTCGGAGTGCTAACCCTGGCACCTCCGACCGGAGTGTTTGTCCTTGTAGGTGACTAGCTGAGGATCAAGAGCGTCTCCCAGGATCTGAAGAGTATTTCCAAAACCACTTCCCCACAAAGTGTTTAGCCATGTTCGCAGGAATTCAATGTTTCGCCGGAATCAAAACGACAAAACACAAAATAGGATCGTAAAGAAGGGAGAAGAAGACTTACGAAGATTAAACGGAAACGAGAGTAGACTGAGAAGAATTACAGAGCGTGCGAATCAGAGAAGGGATATCCGCTGGCGGTCTAAGAGCCTCGAACACTCGATGAACTCTGCATTCGAAAAGACCGAAGTTTCAAATCACAATAAATGCGAAATGCACGATTGAGGCGGGAAAGCGTAATGATAAACGAAAAAGTGTACACATCCTGACATCTATATTGAGATACGTGAAGCCACCTGACCGGTTCCAACTTTTCCAATTCAAGACCAAACACGCCAATTAACTACCATCAATAGGGAGTTCGGGGGGCAATTGTGGGAGTCGAATAATTGGAAGAGTCGGGAGACGCATACCCCAAAAACTGGATACTACTCGGCTTCATATTGCATAATTAGGGTGCCGAATACGTTGACAGAGCCGAATAGACAAGGGTCAGTAGATCCGAATGAATGTAAGGTGAATAAGATAAAAGTAAGCTCAGGCCCCGAGGCCCAAGAAGTGAGTATAAATAGAAGAACCGCAAATCCAGAAAGGTATGTAAGAATCATTTCACTTAACTTAAAGAGAAAGTTATCTTGAGTGTCTGAACTAAGTTGTCCGTCGGAGTGCTAATCCCGGCACCCCCGACCGGAGTTTTCCTCTTTTCAGGTGACTACTTGAGGATTACCAGCGCCTCCCAGGATCTGAAGAGTATTTCCAAACCACTTCTCTACAACAACAATGTGAAAATCACTGCTGTTCCATTCAAAATCTGTTGGCACAACTGGCTCCAAGGCAGAAACAGACTCAAAAAAAAGCAAAAAGACAAACACAAAACAAGCAAGTGATGTCCGAGGTAACACCCCCAAAATCACTCGACTCCTATACAACAGGACTAACTCGATACAACAAGGCAGACCCAACTGACTTAGTACAAAAAGACTGACTATATACAAGACAACAAAACTGATTGAATACCCAAGTCAGAAAGTCCAAAACTAGCATTCGCATATGCTCAAAATAGTGCATGCCATACACCACATCTGAAGTAAACTGAGCACCGCCCACAGGTGGTTCGTCCCTTGATCACATCACATTATCCTCCAGGTTCACTGATCCAATGATGATAGACTTTGTTGAGCTTGGTGGGAGGACGACCCCGTTGTCAAACAAATCATGCACTTCGTGGCGAAGATGGAAGCAATTGTCGGTGCTATGACCAGTTTGTTGATGGTACGCACAATACTGGGTAGCGTCATGACTAGGTGGAAGACGACTAGGGAGAGGCCGAGGCTCAAGGGGTTTGAGATGCCCCTTTTCAGCGAGGATTTGAAGAGCCTTGGACAAAGGCATATAGAGGGCATGGAAGACCCTGTGACCTTGAGGTAAATATTTCGAGGTTTGTGGATTTTTGCTGGGCGCACTAGCAAAGGGGTCAGCAGGTGCTGACTTGGTTTTCTGATCTCTTCTGAGTGCGGGATTAACAAGATCGTTTCTGGTACGACGACCCTTCTCCCTGTTTTCCCCTTGATTCGAATTGCCCTCATTCTGAGTAACGAAAGTGTCATCCACAGTTTTTGTAGCAACTGCGAGCACTTGCTGTTTGTTCAGTCCCCCGACTTTCAAAGCCTCAATAGCCTGCAGAAGTTGTTCATAAGGATCAGTGTCCGCCTCCACCTTGTTCTTACCACTCGCCTCAGCTTGGTCGAAGGTTTGGGTTGCTACATCAGTGCGAAGTCCTGTTGTTGTCGACATGTCATTGCCGGAACTTGAGATGGTTTCGGGTTGACTGAGTTCAATTACAATTCGCCCCAATAGTGGAGGCTCTTCTGGCATGAAGTTCCCGGCATGTGATATGATCGATGGCGGAGCCGACATTCCGAAGGCTAGATCAGCCACAGACCTCTGAAGATCGCTGATCATTCCCATCAGCTCGAAAGTGGTGGGCTCACGGGTTTGAAATAATTGGGTTTCCCAGATTGGATGTGCGGCAGGTGACCTGGGCGGGCGTTGCATTTCAACATCGGTCTCACCCTGCATGGCGATTCCCTGGTTTAATGTTGTTGCCATGACCACAATTTCTTCTGAGTTTTGCATCATCACGAGTCTGCTGAACTGAACAGAGGTGATGTGACTGGTGACTAACAGATCAGATGAACCAGTGAGCCTTGATTGGCCTTTCTCTACCTTGCCTCAGCGAAGGAAAATACTAGCTGCCCTTGAACTGAATCTCTGACCTGATAAAGTCTATCAGCACAAATCTAATGAACCTCGGGGGATATTGGAGCCTTCTGAAGCTACGATTCCAAGACTACCTTGCAAAAGAGAAAACTGGCAGCATCTCAGCCCAATTTCACCAATACAGACATGAACATAGCTAATGACTGTACTCATTACTGAATTCTGCCCAAAATTTTACCTGTAAAGTGATACACTCAGGTAAAACTGATTCCCCCCAAAATACTGATGCCCTCAGGCCTGATACCCAGACTTGCAAACTGATACGTGCATTCCTGTAGAGGCGCACTCTAAAAGTACATAGCAAGCAAATGAGAGCCAAAAAAAAAACCCCCATGGAGGGGTAGGGTTTCCCTATCCTAGTTTCGTCAAGAACTAGGGTTTCACTACGCACACAGCGGTTTCAAACAACCTATAATCGAGTAAGTA
The DNA here is from genome assembly GCA_030407325.1 of Camellia japonica. Lineage (NCBI taxonomy): Eukaryota > Viridiplantae > Streptophyta > Magnoliopsida > Ericales > Theaceae > Camellia > Camellia japonica. The sequence continues at coordinate 1,876 of JAPPVO010001121.1, read as the reverse complement.
ACCTGTCCTAGTTTGGAGTAGTCACTATGGATTCCAATATGCACTAGGTCGAATGGTCAAAAAGGTGCCCCGGTAAAAATTGGGGTTTGTATTCCCGTCGTGGTAGAGCCCGCAACCGGTCAGCCTTATGGCATGCTTCTCAAAGCAAGCCTCCGGCAAACCGTTCAGGAATAGCATACGGCAAACACGGTGTCCTAGGCGCACCAATGCAAATGCAATGCAAAGAAACACATAAGTGTAGACAAAACAAGATATCATGAGTTCGACTCAAGTTCTCTAAATCCCCAACGGAGTCGCCAGAAACTGTGGACGAGCCCGAATGTCCCGGGGCTTCGCGCGCGAAAAAATCGGCGCGAAATCCCATTCTGTTCATCTGGGCTTACTACAGTTCGGACTCAATGTCACGGTTCTATATCTAATCTCGCAAAGTGCAATGCAAGACCGATAAATCACCAAAGAGTCCAAATCTGGCAAATCGTTTTGGAAAACTGATTTTTGTAAAGAAGTACCAAACATGGACTGCTTTGCCAGATACAGAGTCGCCACCTAAATATTTTATTTTGGGAAATTTAAGAAACCCTGACTCGTGCCTAAGGCCACGTGTCCGTCATCACCAAAGTTGCCTCGCTCGAGAACTTGGGTACGAGAGGGGAAGGTCATGCAATGAGCGCCCCCGCTCGCCCGATCAAAGATCGGCCTTTACTAACATGATATCTTGTTTTTTAAAACACATGTGTTCTTATTCCGGTTATTAACCTAGGATTACTATGTGATACGCACAGTACACAAGTATAGACTAGATCGCCTAAGTTGGAACAAAGCATTGCACATTTGTTTGTTTGAAAATGGTTTAACGTTCGCTACTCGCAAGTAGGCTAAAACAGGGATTTGATGAATTATTCCAATTCAGGTAATCCAACCTTCACCCAGAGGCATTCAGGCAATTTATATCACATAAGCAATTAGCCTCATGGCAAGCATGCTATCATGGCAATCAATAACACACATGCAGTATGCTGAAGCATAAACACTCACAGTGTACTCCGAGCCAAAACTGAGAACTAGTTAGAAACCAATGCATGATCCTAGTTCATATTAAGATGGCTAATGCGACACGGGCAAAGATGCATCTAAAATAGGCTCCGCTATTCTAAGATGGCATATGAAATGCAACAATTGATACATGTATTCAACTTGGTATTGGAATACAATGCAGTTAGTATGATGCGCCGAGCCCGGTGCATGCAAGACAAATGAATGATGCACGCATGCAAAGCATAAGGATGCTAATTGAAAATGACCTAAAACTAACCATCGAAAGCAATTAGTAAAAGGGAGAAAGAAATGGGGGTTGGAAGACATGCATCGCACACACGCACGCTTATTACAAAATTCGCCCTCTCGACGGAGGGTCCGAATGAATAATACAAACCGGCTAATTAACTAACTAGCAAGCTAATCAATTATTACATAACCGAATGAATAACTAGCTACAACTAATTATTACAAAACTTAATTAATTAACAAATTAACTAATTAAATTACAAATTAGAGCTAACTAACAAGTAAGCCTTAAAATATGCAGTCTAGGCCGCCTCAGCTCTGCCTTGAAGAAGGTGAAGATGCATGCTCGATTGCCATCCCGAAAGCTCTCCAGTTGCTCTCTTGAGGCTCTGTCTGCAGGGTGTCCTTGAGAACTTGCTGCTAGATCTTACCAAAATGATGCTGAGGAGTGCACTAGTGGCCTGCCAGCCATGAGGAGCTTCTGCCGGCCAAGAGCAGGTACTGCCGACCAAGAATGAAGGACTGCCGGCCAATAACAAGAGGGTGCCTGCAGACACCCCATTTTTGACCGTCCTCAAGACTTGGACGTCAT
>JAPPVO010001120.1:0-22642 GCA_030407325.1 Camellia japonica | reverse complement strand
GTATTGGTCTACTTCAAAGGGTTTAAGGACTTGTTTGAAGGTTATTAATGAAAATAACGGCCTTCGAAGCAAAACTTGGGATTCTTGCTCTTCAAAACATCAAAACCAATCGTTGGTTTTTTATAAGAGGGAGATTGTCTGTTAAACTAAAACAGCATGGACTGCTCTTTCGAAGCAGAAGTGGTCAATCTAAAATTGACCGACTATATCAACCATGACCATGTATTGGTTATAGTTAAGTTTTGAAAGGTAAAGTTGTTGAATTCGAAGCACTAATTCTAGATGATATCAGCCAGAATTGTCAACTTTTACTCCATAAATTGGAAAAAGACATGTTGGTTCTTTTTAGTGTTTCATTAAAAACAATTGAGTCCAGATTCGAAGGATGAGATTGTTCAATTCGAAGCTCTGAATTGGCTTTTAAACAGAGTTAAACAATGTCAAATACAGGAAAACTTTGTTTGTATTTAAGCCAAGGCAATTGCATCAAGTAACCCTATCTGGGTACAAACTCAAGCTCATAAAAATAAGGAATAGAATAAATAACAAGATCATGAAATTTGATCCAACAGTGACCAATGAAATTTTGTTCTTTCTTTATTATATCCTCTATTTCTTCCAATGTTGGCTGCATGAGTTGATGTGCTCTCACTTCGTAGTAGAGCTCTTCAGCCTTTATTTCGAAGGCTTCCTCTCTCAATTTTTGCTCCATTTCGTCTATGACCAAATCATCCCAATACGTAGAATCTTTATTCTTGAAATCATCGAATTCTTCGATAAAGTTCTCTGCTTCGTACTAGGCATGAATTCGAAGAGACGAAAGTTGGTCTAAGGATTGCATAGTAGCCTTGGAATTTCGATGCCAGTAAAGGAGCAATGGAAGTTGGTCCAGGAACATGTGAAGTTCTGCTTGGGCAAGGGGATTAAGGACATGGCTCCTAGTCAGAATATCACAAGCCCATTGAAAGTTCTTGAGAGGGACTGCGTCCTCAAGAACATGGAAAGGCAAGTGAGAGAAAGCTGCAAGCAGAAGTTGAGCTTGTTTCCGCTCAACTGGAGTAGGAAATGATGGAGGTTTGTAAGGTGAAAAAACTTCATTCATGGGGAGTGCAAGCCTCAGTTTTTCTGTCCAGCAAAGAGTTGGTGGAGGAGAAGGTATAGATTCTTCTGCTTCAGAAGATGGAGAAGAAGGTGTGGATGCTTCTACTATGGGAGACGGCATGAGGGTGGAAGGAACAAAGGCATTAATATAATCAAGCCAGTCAGAAGAACAAATCTTTGCCTTTTTGGCTAAGAATGATGGGTTATACCCTTGTGCTTCTTCTAGGTGCCGGGTAGCATGCATTATCTTTGTAGGCATGGAAGATGTGTACCATGCTACAAGCAGATTCTCCTCCAAACTACGTCGATGGTCAATGGGCACGTAGGGGTAGACCACTGAACTTCGAGCGTAAGAAGGAAATTCTAAAGGGTCAGTGAACTCAACAAAATGATGGTTAATTCGTTCCCTCAAATCCCAGGGCTCAGATGTTGACCAGCTTGTCCAGTCAGAAACCCCAGAAGAGAAAGAAGTTGCAAATTCATCCCATGCAGAATTTTGTGAAGAAGAGTTTCCTAAATCCATATTTGCAACTTGCCAAATCAAAGGTTTGAGAATAGTTCGTTCGAAGTATAAGGGGGAGTCAGAGGCAGAACTTCTTGTATCTGTATCTGCAACTTGTTGAAACGAAGGATTAAGGACAATGTGTTCGTAGTCCAAAGGTTGGTAATTTGCAAAGGCTTCCATGACCTGAATATAGAAAGGCGGGTAAAGGTGGCTAATGAATGTGTGGAGGTTCTTTCGAGGGGAAACAACATTACTCAATGGCTCTTCGGATGCTTGATCAATGGAAAGGGAAATTGATTTAGCCATGGTCTGTTCGAATGCTAAGGTATTGGAACGTTCGACAAATTGAAAAGAGTTAATGCAAATGACCGCCAAAGAGATGACGGTTGTGTTTCCAGAAGATAGACTCTATGCACATTCCAAAAGCGCGGGAAAGGCTGCGATCCACTAATATCACCAAGTATTGGGTATATTAGTGCGGGGGGTAATGTTGGCTACATATTTTGTAAAAGCCAATTACAGTTCGACACGTGGCAAAGCAAGGATAGTATGGGGAGACTATTCAAGTCTTCGATCTTGATCGTACACGTGACAGTGAAGATTGGTTCTAACGTGATCTGAATAGCACAGGATCAATAAAGAGATACAAGATGACGTGGCTTCAACGGTTGCTCATATTCAAATTCAAATACAAGAGGGAAGTTCAACTGTAAGAAAAGGCGTAGTGGAACTACTTCTAAGGCAGCATGATCAGCAATCATGGAGGAGCGGTTCGACAGTTTGAAGTGCAGTTCGATGGTCATCCTTGAGGAGTATAAATAGGAAGGAGGTCCCCAGAAAAAACCCCCAGACTCAGATCATACAAACCAGTCTTTACTTCATATTTTCTTTTCCAGTTTTACATTTCCTGTACTTTAATTTCCTGCACTTTAAATACCTGCACTGCACTTCGATTCATAGGAGTAGTTTCAAGTAGATCCAAGTAGACTGTCGCTGTAAACCTCTTCGAGGCTGAGTTTGGACCATTGTAAGTGTTCATGTTAATGAAATACTTCGATTGTTCTCCATATTAACTGTTATTTATCTTAATTTCTCCTAAGTCAAGCCACCAGTAAAAGTCCTCTTCATTGAGGCTGAAAGAACTAAAACACAATCGTCTGATAATTGGTTGGCAATTATAATTTCTGTAAGGACTGATTGATCCTTGCTGGCACGCTCGCATTTACAAAAATACCCTTCGAAAAGCCAAAAAGCCAACATAATTAAAGAAAAAAATGACATAAGATGTATAGTAGGAGATGTGTATAATAGAATTTCTCATTTTATTTTGCTTTATATTTTGTAAATATTTTTTATTTTACATTTTTTCCTTCACTTGAAAGTTTTCAATTTTTTGTCTTGGTTTGAGAAGAGTTAATTTAGTCTGACTTTTTGGTTTGTTAACATAAATTAGCCTCGTTTGGGGAAAAAAAAAACTTTTAACTTTTTTTGGTTTGGATGTGATAGTTGTGAGAAAAAAAGTGAAAAAATTATGATTTAAATGTGATATTTTGTTTTATTGATTAAATTAACCTATTTTATTTTTATTTTTTTGTATTTATTTAGTCACTTTAACTCTTGAAACAAGCTCTAATGTCGAAACAAGCTCTAATGTCATTTTAAAAAAGAATAAACATGATTTTTTAATAATTAATCTATTACTTAACTTGACGCAAATTTTGAACAATACTTCTAAAATTTGTTCCGTATAATTCAAAAATTTGGGGCCTAAACCCCTAACTTTAATAAATTAATTACTAGTATAATAGCGTTTTTTTAAGAAAATAACAAAAGATTGAGTTTATTAAAATAGTTTTTTTTTACCCTTTTTCCTCTTTACTCGTTTTCTGCTGTCATTGAAAACCACATCTTTTTCATTCTTCTATGCAAAAATGACTTAAAAATTTCACTTAAAACCCACACAAAATTGACCGGGTAATCAACCGGGAATACTTCGAGTTGATCTTTGTTTAAAGAAAAAAAAAAAAAAATCATGATTCATAACGTTATTTATCATACAGCAATGCTAGCTATTATGAAAAGTCTTTCATGAAAATGATCATGAAATATTTATGATCTTTAGATTACACTTAGAATAAAGCACCACACACTAATCAATGTAATTTAAGGGTCACAAATCTTTCATGATCATTTTCATGAAAAAAATTTCATGATCCCTAATATTTTTCTTTATCATAACGTTATTTATTTTCTCGAAAGTCTTTTTTTAAAGTTTAAATTATGTAATTTTTTTGAGATTTGAAGAAAGGAAGCTTTTTTGATAAATCCATTTTCTAAGAGTTTTATTCCATCCAATCTATATTCTTTTTGACTATTCCATTAGGTCCTATTTGAGATAAGAAGACCAAAATACCATTTTCATCTACTTATGTTCCATTTAGTTCACATTATTTTCTTATGTTTCAATAAGTCCTATGGGTGAAATAATTACCAAAATACCCCTAATGTGAATGTTCATATCGTCAATGTGTAGGGGCCCGGCCCATGTCGATCCTCGTGGGTGCCCGGAAAAATTCGAGTCGGGCCGGGGCGGACCCGGTCCATTAACAATGTGAATATTCACATTGACATGTTAATATTCACATTAATAGGAGTGCAAAATCGGCCCGCGTCCCGTGGCGGCGCGAAACCCGCCCACGGCCCATGGACGGCCCGGGGCGGGCCCGGTCCGGCCCGTTGACAATGTGAATATTCACATTGACATGTTAACATTCACATTGATAAGAGTATAAAATTAGCCCGCGGTCCATGGACGACCAAAACCGCGCTCGCGGCCCGGGGCGGGCCCGACTCGGCCCGTTGACAATGTGAATATTCACATTGGCATGTTAACATTCACATTGATAGGAGTGTAAAATTAGCCCGCGCCTCGTGGCTGCTCGAAACCCGCCCACGTCCCGTGGGCGGCCCGGGGCGGGCCTGGCCATTTTTTTTAATTCTTTTTAATTTTTTCTACCAAAATTTTATTATTTTCCACAAAAAAAGACACTAGGCCTCGGTGCGGGCCGGGCCTCGGACCGAGCCTTGAATAGGCCTTAACCGGGCTGGTGGGCCGGACTGGGCTTCAAAGTGATGGCCCAGGCCCTAGCCCAGGGTCTCGGACTAGGCTTGAGCCTGGGCCCAAATGAGCCTTCCCGGGCCAGGTCAGGCCGGCCCACGGGCCAAAAAATTAGGCCCAGGCCCTAGCCCTAGCATAAGGATATTCGGGCTTTGGACAGGCCGATGGATCAAGCCTCGGGTCGCGCCGGTGGGCCTGGGCCTAGCCTCGAGCTTAGGTCGGGCTTGGGTGGGCCTGGCTATTTTTTTTTAATTCTTTTAAATTTTTTCTACCAAAATTTTATTATTTTCCACAAAAAAATACATTGCGCCTCGGGCGGGCTGGGCCTCGGACCGAGCCTTGAATGGGCCTTAAGCGGGCCGATGGGCCATGCCGGGCTTCAAAGTGATGACCTAGGCCCTAACCTAGGGTCTTGGACATGCTCAGGCCCGGACCTAAACGAGCTTGCCCAGGGCCGTGGACGGGCTTCGGGCAGCCCACGGGTCGCGGGCCAATTCTACATTCCTATCGATGTGCATTTTAACATGTCAATGTGAATATTCACATTGTCAACAGGCCGGGCCGGGCCTACCCCGGGCCGTAGGCAAGCTTCGGCAGCGGGTAAATTTTACACTCCTATCAATGTTAATGTTAACATGCCAATGTGAATATTCACATTGTCACGGGTCGGGCCAAGCCCGCATCGGGCTGCGGTCGGGTTTCGGGCCGCCCACGGGCTGCGGGCCAATTTTACACTCTTATCAATGTGAATGTTAACATGTCAATGTGAATATTCACGTTGTCAACGGGCCGGGTCGGGCTGCCCTGGGTCGCTGGTCAATTTTATACTCTTATCAATGTGAATGTTAACATGTCAATGTGAATATTCACATTGTCAACAGGCCCGGCCGAGCCCGCCCCGGGCCGTGGGCGGGTTTCGGGCAGCCACAAGGTGCAGGCTAATTTTACACTTCTATCAATGTAAATGTTAACATGTCAATGTGAATATTTACATTGTCAACGGGTCGGGCCGAGCCCACCCCGGGCCGCTGGCGGGCTTTTGGCCGCCCATAGGTCGCGGGCCAATTTTATACTCTTATCAATGTGAATGTTAACCTGTCAATGTGAATATTCACATTGTCAACGGGCTGGACCGGGCCTGCCCCGGGCCGTCCATGGGCCGCGGGCGGGTTTCGCACCGCCACGGGACGCGGGCCAATTTTACACTCCTATTAATGTGAATGTTAACATGTCAATGTGAATATTCACATTGTCAACGGGCCAGGCCCGCTCCGGCTCGCGGGAGGGTTTTGGGCCGTCCACGGGCCAATTTTACATTCCTACCAATGTGAATTTTAAAATATGAATGTTTACATCATAAATTTGCTAACCGTTCAAAAAATATTTATAAGGGTAGCAAAATTAAATATAAGGGCATAAGTGTCCAAGAAAATAGTGTAAATCAAGAAAAAGGACTTTATGGAATAAAATTATACATACATGGGACTAAATGGGTTAAAAAATTCTTTCATGGACTTCTTGGGTTAAAACACTTCTAAATGGGATTTATCAATAAAAATCCCTTGAAGGAAAAATATAATAATTTTTATAATTTTTGCATAATTACACTAACCGTCCTTCTAGTAAGATTTACAAACCAAAATTAATACAAATAGTATAAAGATACACAAGATAAAATGTACATTTCAATCTAAATAAATGATAATATTATTTTTTTTATACGACTAACGGATTTATGATATAAAAAAAAATTAATAAACGTTATATGAATTAAAATTTAAAAAAAAAATTCAATGTCAAACTTGTAAAATTTATTATATATATTTTTAAAATTTTAAGAAAAGTGCAATTTACCCTTCTTTTTTTTTTCTCTAATTATTTGTAATCTTCTGCCCTTTTTTTAACACGGATCCACGGCTAGTTGCGTAGCTTAAGGTCAAAACCCGTATGATAGGTTAGGGGATTTTGAAGGTAAGTGCAATGATTTATTTTTATTTTCGTAAGCTCTTCACTTAATTAAATCTCTTTTGCTGGTAATTTTATTTTTATGTGTTGAATGTATATATACCTACATATATTGGAAATCAAACATATATATATATATATATTTTGAAACCCTTGCTGTGTTTGGTTAGGTTGGGGGATTTGATGATGGATTTGGAACGAGAAATGAATAAAGTAAATAAAATGTGAATAAAATATACTTACATTTCACCTAATTTTACATACATTCTCCGTCTTCCTTTCTAAATCCGTTCCTAAATCCCTAACCAAACAGAGCGTAATAGATTTTAAACCATATATGTTGTTTGACGATACGTGTGCTTATGTATGAAGTGTTTATGAAAAATGTTGCAGATTGTGATGAGTGATGCAATTTGAGGAATTGGGTTGTTTTAGTAAAATCCGAGAATGGTGTTAGTGTTGGCAACTGAGGATCTTCACATCCCACACGGCACCCGATTTGCCTCCTAAGTTCAAATCCATGCTTGTTCCTGGCAAGATTCAGCATATTATTTGCACTAGCAATCTCTATATCAAAGTAATTCTGTTTTCTCATTTTTTTTTTCTTTTCTTTGTTAGTTACTGATTTCCTTTATGTTAATTTTATTAATTTAATCTACTTGGAGTTATGGTGCTTCCTTGTCATATACATAATGATGTTGGAAATTAGTCACCAAATTATATGCGCAACACCCGATGCTTTTGATCAGTCTTGTTTTGATTTCAATATAATCTCTAGGCGTGTAAATGAAGTAAAAGTTAAGAGATGGAAATGTTTTTGGTTTACTGAAGGGCTGTTTGGTCATTTTCTGTGTAAATTTATTTTGGACAATATATTTAATTTCTTTCCGAATCAATTTAAATGGTTACAAGTATACCGGAAACCTATGCATTGTTCGACTATGACTAGGCAAAATTATATGCGCAACACCCGATGCTTTTGATCAGTCTTGTTTTGATTTCAATATAATCTCTAGGCGTGTAAATGATGTAAAATTTAAGAGATGAAAATGTTTATGGTTTACTGAAGGGCTGTTTGGTCATTTTCTGTATAAATTTATTTTGTACAATATATTTAATTTCTTTCCGAATGAATTTAAATGGTTACAAGTATGCTTTTTGTGAAATTTTACCTTTGGGATATCATCTGCTTTGTTGTCTTGGAATTTTAAGTTAATGGTAACCTAGTCATAGTCGAACAATGCATAGGTTTCCGGTAATATTACATCATAAAGGTTAAATCGCATTATTCACACACTACTTGGACCTCGACCCTAATCTGGTGATTGTAAAATTACTTTTTTAAAAAATAATAAAATAAAATTGAAGGTTTTTTTTTTTTTTTTTTGTCAATTTAGATGTAATATTACATATTGGTTATGCTGTTGATCTGATTGGGCACACAATACTACAATATTTCTTCCTGTCTTTCTAAAACCATATGCACCATTCTCTAATCAAATATTGTTATATTTTCATAAGCAGGAAGTTCATGATTACTTGAAGAGCCTTTGCCCTAGCTTGCATATTATTCGCGGTGAATATGATGAAGATGCCCGTTATCCAGAAACCAAAACACTTACAATTAGACAATTCAAGCTTGGGCTGTGCCATGGTCATCAGGTTTACTTTTCCTTCTATCTTTATTTTAAGTGGTTTAGGATGGTGACCAGTTTTGATTCTTTTGATCTAACTGCATGAATGTAATTATTCTTAATTGAACCTTAAAAGTATATTTTTTGAACAGCAAAGAAAAAGGGAAACTTTATTAATGAGATGAGCAAAAAACAAGCAACAAAATACAACAATAAAGGAGGGAAGTGCAAAAAACATCATAGCTAACACTCCACAATCCCAACTAGGTTGGCACCAAGGAGGAAGCAAAATCATCTGCTACCACTAAACCCATAGATTGGCGAGAAACCAATCCAAAATAAAGAAACAAAAAGAAACACAGAAAAACCAGCAAACTGCTCCAACAACTTATAACCAATACACCGGCAAAACACCTGCAAACACACACCAGATAAACTACCCCCTACTGCTCTATATCCTCTAACAAATAAGCAACACAAAAAATACCCCATGCCCTTCCAGCCAAGACACCAGCTCTATTATAAGTTGGACAAGGAGTAACAAAACCCATTAATAAAGACCTGATCTATTATAGGTTGGACAAAGAAACCTGCACCCTTACAAACAGCAACAAACACTAGCAAACCTCAATCAACAACACTGCAGTCTATATTGACCCAAGATAAACCAGGGGAAGCTTCTGATAGGAACAATGCAGTCTATCAACTAACTGGGTCAAAATACCCACACCACATACAACACTTTTGTGAAAATTGATTTTCAATCCTGAAATGATTTTAAAGTGTAAGAAGAATAGCTTCTGCGGGGAAAAGAAGAAAGACAATGGCCAGACAACTTTTGAAGGATGAAGACCTAATGTGCACTACAAAATTTGCAGAAGGAAAAAAAAGAAGTTGCTGGAAAATTGCTAGAAACAAAAAAATTCTACTGGGAGAACAAAGTTACAGGAGGAAAAATATCTATTGTCCACATGCATGGATAGGTGTTATATAAGCAAAAATTCTTGCTTAAGAAAGGAGGTAGTGGTCTCCTAAAATACTTCAAAGAAGCAAGAGTTTAGGTAGGATTTGAAATAGAAATAATAGTCTGTGTAGGATTAGAAATCCTACCAATGCCAATCCATCCTATTCCATTTAGACAAACTCCTAATATATATATATATATATATATCTGCTGTAAAAAAAAATCCTAAAAATAAAAAATATTTAAAAAAAAGTGGCAAGTTGGAGGCCCAATTAAAAAAATGGTGGCCTAGAAAAGGAAATGTCCATGATGGTCTAGAGAAATCCATGATGGCCTAGAAAAAATCTACTGTAAAAAAAAAAATGGTGACAAGTTGGAGGCCCACAAAAGGAAATGTCGAATTAAATCTTTGGACCTTACCCATGACCCTTACAAAAAAAAAAGTCCCTGAAAAGAGACCTATGCAAAAAAAAAAAAAAGGACCATGCAAAAAAAAAAAAAAAGCCCATGAAAAGGCCAAAGTCCATAAAAAGGGGCCCGTGCAACAAAAAAATAATAATAAAAGGCCCAAGGACTATAAGGAGCAATGAACCCATTAAAAAAAAATACAAAGCCTGAAAAGTAGTAGAAAGGGACTAAGGTCAAGAAATAATTCCATCCAAGACCTAAAGAGGATCTAGATAAAAGTGCCAATTTGTCGTGACTCGCACAATTAAGAAAATTCACTTGTGCAAGTCACGAGAGGGCATTTGTTGGCACATAAATTTCAACCAAATTTATGTTTAAATTTCAAATACAATCAATGACACACATAGAGCCTATGATAAGATTGTTGTAGACAATCACTTCCCAAAATGATCAACTTGCTTCACTGAAGTGTATAAATAAAACGTCGTATCTCAGCGACGTTATTCAAGATACTCAAGTGACATGTGGAGCCTACGAAAGATGACACCTGTAGAGCCTACAACAAGGACACCACACATGATGAAACCCCAAAGATCAATCCGATTAATCAGATATATGATTAATCATATAGCGCTATCATTCAAAATTCAAATGGCGTTATCATTCAATTTGAAATTCAAATTGAAGATGAGGCATTCTTATCACTTGATGGCCCTCTGTAAATATGAGGACCATCACACAAGACCAAGGAGGAGAAAATCCAAAGTGAGAATATCAGAGAAAGAGAGAAAGAAATCAAGAGCTATAAGAAAAGAAGCTTAGAGAACTCAAGAAACTACGCTACAAACGCAGAATGGCGATGAATAGGTAAAGGGTTCCAAACCCAAGAATTGTACTTTGTATTCGAGAGTTCAAAACCCATAACAATTTCAATAAAATATTTATTTTTCTTAAATTGTCTTCTGTTATTTATTTTGTTCTTCATTAATCGGAGGTTTCATTTATATAAAATGTGTAATTAACGATCTGGAATACAGATCGGAAATAGGAACCTGCTATTCAAATAATCAACACTATTTAGTCCAAAAAACTAAACCGTGGACATTTGTAACATAAAATTTTGAAATGTGTTGAAACACTTGTTTGGTTTGTTTTTGGGAGAGTTGTTTTTGAAAAAAATTTTGAGAGAGTTGTTTTAGAAATTTTTTTAGTTTGTTTGGTTGTATATTTTGAGAGAGAAATTTTTTGTGGGAGTTTGGGTTGATTTGATATTTTGGAAGAATTGAGTAGATGTGTGTGAGAGAAAAAGTGATTGGGAAAGAGAGAGGAGAGAGAAAAAGTGATTGATTAATGTGTAAGAGAGAGAAAGTGTTTTTGGAAATTTTTTGAGAAAAACTCAAACCAAACAATTTTTGGGAAATTTTTTTCTAAAATTCATCTCCGAAACTCAAACCAAACAAGTCCTTCATGTTTTAAAATTTGTGTCTACAATAGCACCTCTAATTAGGCCAAGCTCCTTTGCTCTAGACAACAAAACATTCAAACCCTCTGCTACAACATTAAAGAGAAAAGGTGAAAGTGGATCTCCTTGCCTTAACCCTTTTTGGGGATTGAACTCAGCAATAGAAGATCCATTTACCAAAACGGAGATACTATGGGAAGTCACACAAGCTTTAATCCACCCAATCCATCTAGCTCCAAAACCAAACTTATGAAGCATATCAAGCAAATACTCCCAGTTCACAGTATCATAGGCCTTCTCAAAGTCCAACTTGAGAATTACAGCTTTAGTTTTTGTCTTCTTCCACCAATCCACAATCTCATTAGCAATTAGCACCCCATCCATTATAATAAGTATAATCCTTCCAGGAAAAAAAAATATAAAATATAAAAAAATGAAATTGAAAATACATGGTAATGAGAAGCCGAACAAATTAAAAAATTTTTGGCTTGGGATTACCGGAAATGTATCTTTTATTCGGTAGCTAGTTACTAGACTCATAATTTTTGTTCAACAATGTGATGCCGGACTATTTTATTTTGTTTGATTTCGAACCACCGAATGAAAGTCGAACACCAGTCCAAAAAAATGAAACAAAAACTTACCAAATAAATAAAAAAAATCACTATTTCACTTTTTGATGGTTCTTCACCACCGTTTCTTCATCCATTGCTTTCTTTACTGATCAAAATACTATATTCTCACTTTTTGAAAAGAGATGTGTAAGAGAAAAGAAAAATTAAGAAAGGAAAGAGAGGAGTAGGGCTGAAGACCAAGCGGTGTAAGGAGAAAATATTAATTTTAGTATTTTGTTCTTAAAGGTAATTTCACATAGGTAAAATTAGGGGGGGGGGGGGGAAAACACTCATATGGAAGGTGTAAAAAAGTAAAGTAAGTGGTGTAAGTAGAATCAGCCTAATTATAATTAGGTGCGACTATAATTTCTCAACAAAATATGCTAGCTAAGTTATCCCAAAGTCAATGATCAGCATCATAAATAATGCTACAGACCTCGAATTTGTTGGGATCTGTAGGATGACTGTTTCATACGGGCTTTGAATATGATAGATGTTATATTAAAGTCAAAAAACTTCTGAGCTAAAGTTCAGTATAAAATTAAACTCTCACCATTAATCAAGCACAAAAATCCAGTTACCAGAAAGAGATTGAGACAAATTTAAACAAGAAATAGGCAAGCAATGTAGGCAAACAAAGATGAAATAAAATAACATTCAGGTGCAGAACAAAAGCTTGAAATACCAACAGACGCTTAGGTCATTGTGTTGCAGTTGTGGTTGTCTTCTTAAAATCTATCTTGTCAACCTTCACCTCTCCGTCAATGAGTTCATAAACATAGACAACAACACGCAGGCTGTCAATGTCCATGAGCACGAAACTTGGGTTCACATCATATGTGATGCTGCTGTATGCACCAATCGCAGACCCGGGGCTTATGACAACCCCACCCTCGTGTTTGTAGGCCTTAAACTGATGGGTGTGACCACTAACAAGAATATTAACATCTAACTGTCTCTGGAGCATGGCTAGAGAATCAAGGTCTCCTTGGTACAACCTTCAAAATATAAAGAGATAATAAGAATGGGTTAGAATTTATTAGTTACAAAGATACAAAATGAACAAGATAAACAAGTACAAATTCAGCAAAATAAATATTCAATAGTAGTATACTCCACTTGGAATTCAGGAAAAATGATAAACCAGCAGACCTGGTAACTGGCATGGAAACCCACACTGCTACTACTATGCTTCAATCACAAGAAGAGCGATAATTAGGTAACAACTACGTATTCCGTGAAAAACCCAAAAAAGATGAGGAAGTTCTCCTTTAACAGCTTTCTTGAAGTTAAGCTACCAAACCACTTTCAAAATTACCCTGTAGTATCACGTAGCAGCCTAATAACTGAGCAAGCATGAACACTGCTAAGAAAAAAAAGGACAATTCTAGTGAGAAGGCATATATTATACCAACACTTCCTTGAATTTGCCTGAAAATGAGTTTGATGTTTCTTGACTACTTCATAATTTGAAAATGTATTTGCAACAATTACGGACACCTTGATGGCACTTCTCCAACACTCTTCCAATGATCTATCTGTTGCAAATACCTCTCACAGAGGAATGTCTGACATTCTTGGAAATCTGATCCGATGGGCATACACTAAAGAATGCAATGGACAACAAAACTCAAACATGCAAAGGAAACTTCTAGTAGATGAAAAGAATGTAGTCGCAAAGAATATAATTAGAACAGTGCTGTTAGCACTTATTGTATAACTGATGACATTTGTTGAGCTTCATTTTTCATATTAAGCATTTGTCAACATAAAAATTATGATAAGTTGTCCAACTTCCATGGATGAATACATAAAGTATTTGGCAGAATTATAGAGATGATTATATGAGATTTTGTGAAATCAAAGATGACATGGCTAACAATTTCCTAGAAAGTGACATTCTAGTACAGGAAAGAAAGCTACCACCCCCATTACAATGAATCAACAGAGCTTTGTTCAAAGCGAAGTACCTATTTGTCCTTCATTCTCATTTATCAGAAGGATTACCAATAGCCATTCTCATTTATCAGAAGGATTACCATACACTACCAAATCTACTCTCTGGAAAACCAAGCACAGCCTTAACACAGAAGGCTCATAACAGAACAAAAATGATGTAATTGAAGCTACAGTTAAAAAATTATGCATTGAAGAATTGCATCATTTAAAACCCTTGTAAAAAGAGTAGCACTTGATAGAACTACAAAACACAATGATAATATTACCAAACGATTTTTACTGGTATAAAATCATCGATATCTCAGACTAGATGCCTAATAGAATTATATTCTTCACTATATGCTGAAGCAAATATACTTTTAAGGTAAAAGAAATAGTTAGGAATGGAAAGAGGAGGCGTGAAGGTGTGAGGGGAGGTTGGATTCCAGTTCTTCAATGGAGGCCACAAAGGAATGGAAAAGCTCAAGGAATTCTCACAGTGTTTGTGGACAATATACCGGATTCTATGACCCAAAAGCATTGTTTCGTCTTGTTCTCCAAATTTGGGGTGGTAAAAGATGCTTTTATTCCAATGAAGAGAAGGAAAGCAACTCGTTCTAGGTTCGGATTTTGTGCGGTATGATTGCTCGGTGGCGGCTGATATGGCGATTCAAAAGGTTAATGGGTTATGGGTTGATAATCGGGAACTGAAAGTGAAAATGGTAGAGTTTGGTAGGTTGGATCAACCAAGAGTGAAATGGTAGAGTTTGGCAGGTTGGATCATCCACGAAGGGGTCACCTGCACTTCAAGGGAGGGGTGATAGGGTTGCCCAAGTTCAGGTTCACTAGTATGGCAAGGATGGAGTCACGCTCTTATGTAGACATTG
The DNA here is from genome assembly GCA_030407325.1 of Camellia japonica. NCBI lineage: Eukaryota > Viridiplantae > Streptophyta > Magnoliopsida > Ericales > Theaceae > Camellia > Camellia japonica. Next base: position 8,046 of record JAPPVO010001120.1, on the reverse strand, counting down.
TTAAAGGAAATGAAATTAGGGAGGTAAAGGATCTCATTGCAAGAACAGAGGAGGCTGGCAATGGTTGGTTATCTGAGAGTTTAATCGCTAAGTTGAAACCATATTGTTTATTGTCAGAGTTCAAACAGGAATGTGAGAAAAGAGGAGTGAAAGATCCTATTTTCCGTGAAGGTGGAGGGAAATTGGTGGTAATTACGTTTAATTCAAAAGAGGCGATGAAGAATGAAGAGTGTAAGATGAAGGAGTGGATTTATGCATGGTGTGAATTTGTCTCGGAGTGGAAGAAGGATATGGTTATTGAACAGGAAATAGCAGTGTGGTTAAGTTGCTACGGCGTACCGTTCGATTTGTGGAGTTCAATTACATTCAGAAACATTGGAAAATTATGGGGACAGGTGATCGGGATTGACAACGATACTCTGCAAATGACATTGTTACAGTGTGGTAAAGTAAAAATAGCCACAAAGGTGATGGAGTCCATTAACAGGGTGATCATGTTGGCATGTAAGGATAAGTTTTATCTTATTAGAATCTGTGAGGAACAAGTTATCATAGTTAATTCTAATAGTCGAATGGATCCACAAATGGGAGAAGGGTCATCATATTGCAATGGAGTGCAAACTTCTTGTGACGAAAATGGTGGTGAGTGTTGCAGAAACTATGAGGATGGCAAGGAGGATGATGCGGAAGTGGAGGTTGAGCTGGCAGGTGAGGTGGGAAATAAAGTTGAGCTGGCACTAGTTGACATGAGGAGTAACAGTAATGAGGTGGAAGGGAAGGCAAGTGGTATTGAAGACAATTGTTTCCAGAGTTATTGAAACAGATAGTGGCCTGGGGATAAGAGGTGTGGGTAGAGCATGCTTGGAAATAGAAAGGGCGTCTCTCTGATATTAATATTCAAGTTGATAACAAAGGAAGTCAAAACGTTGGTGGTCATGTTGCCAACATGGGCTATTTGAGAAGTCTGAGTTGCAGCGGCCCAATATTAATCTTGAAGTTGTGATTGAGCCAGCCCATGGTAATGAGTTATTGACTAAAGTGTGTGGGGATCAAGTTAACCATTTAGAATCTAATGGGTTAGGCCTGGAGGAGGATGGTATTATCTCAAAGGATAATCAAGCAGGCCGGCTGAGGCTTTTGGGGAAATCTCAGGTGGACATAGGTGAAGGTAAAGGAGTGGTGGTTCAGCACACAGCTAAGTGTAAAGCTAAGATATTAAAGAAAAGAGTCAGAAAATGTGTAGCATCGGGAAGCAAGTTTGATAAAGATGCGGTATTTCAAGCAACGATTACTGCCATTTCTTACTCTAAATCGCAAGCGGGCTGTTCAAATAGGGATGAGTATCTCCTGAATGAAGCTCAAGCAACCATGCAAATTGGGAAATTATGGGGATTGATTTCAAAGAAAAGGATAATGAGGTTCTTGATAAATTGCTGGAACTTGAGGCGAAGGATATGGAGAGAGCAAGGGCTATGAAGGGGTCTGCGGAGGAGGTCTAAGTTGTGTGTATAGGTGATTTGGTGTAGTGTATTGGTTTTGTAATGAAGATCTTATCTTGGAATGTTAGGAAGCTGGGTAGGTCTTGTAAGAGGAAGAAGACAAAAGAGTTAGTTAGAGAAAGGGGTGTGGGATATGGTAATGCTACAAGAAACTAAGAGATCTGAGATGTCAGAACAATTTGTTAAATCACTGTGGCCATGGGATTATTTTAATTTTTTGTCGGTGGATGCAGTAGGGAGTGCTGGGGGTCTTCTTTGCATTTGGAAACCTGAAGTGTTTGCCATGGTTGATTGTTGCTACAACAGAAGCTTTATTCTATTGTCAACTATTTATGGTAGTTTCTTTCATTATGTGGTGGTTAATGTTTATGGGCCGAATGATGTGCTATGAAGAGGCTTCTGTGGGAGGTGTTAGGTAACCTTAGGGATTCTTTCCATTATCCATGGTGCTTGGGGGGGGGGGGAGGGGATTTTAATGAGATCAGATCTATTGGTGAGAGAAAAGAGTGTTTAAGGAGAGATAGGGGTATGGAAGATTTTGGAAAGTTTATTGAAACAATGGAAGTTACGGATATTCCGATGTTGGGTAGGAAGTATACGTGGAGTAATTCCATGGAAGGAGATAGGTGGAGTAGGATTGATCGATTCCTCCTCAATCCTAAATGACTTGAGCTATTTGACTTTAAGTTGTGGGGCTTGCCTAGAACCTTATCTGATACTTATAGAGGACCAAAGAGATTGGGGGCCTAAGCCATTCAAATTTTTCAACTACTGGACTTTGCATCCTGGTTTCCTACCTTTGGTTAAAAAGACTCAGATGGAGGCACATGTATTTGGATGGGCAGGTTTTGTTGTTAAGGGCAAACTTCAAATACTCAAATCAAAGTTGAAGGAGTGGAATCATGAGGTTTTTGGTAATGTTGATTCCAAAATAAAAGTTGCTGAAACAGAGTTGCATGCTTTAGACTTAGAGGTTGAGGATAGAGGTCTGAATGATCAGGAAGTTAGTAAAAGAAGGAATCTTCTTGGTGAAGTTTGGAGGTTGAGAAAATGAGAGAGTGGGTATGGCTTCAAAAATCTAAGTTGAACTGGGCACTTAAGGGTGACAAGAACACCAGGTTTTTTCATGTTATGACTAAAGCAGGCAAAGTAAGAACATGTTGGATTTTATTCAGGTTAATGAAAGAAATGTTATGCAACCTAATAAGGTGAAACAGGAGGTAGTTCGGTATTTTAAGTGTTTATTTTCTGAGAATTGGGTGCATAGGCCCAAGATTGTTGGTACACTAAAATCTCTCAACACTGATACAACAGCTGCTCTGGAGGTGGAATTTTCTGAAGTTGAAGTGTGGGCGGCTATTAAAAGTTGTGATGGTAACAAGGCCCCGGGTCCGGATGGATTTAATTTATATTGCATACATAAATGTTGGAGTATTAAATGTTGGAGTATATTGAAACATGATTTTTTGAATTTCATGAAGGAGTTTTATGAGAATGATAGGTTGGTCAGATGCTTAAAGTGCTCCTTGTTTACTCTTGTTCCCAAGAAGCTCAATCCATCAAGTCTTTTGGATTATCGACCTATTTGTCTTATTGGTGTAGTTTACAAAATGTTGTCTAAGGTGTTGTCTTTAAGAATGAAGAAGGTGTTACCTGAGGTGATTAGTGATAATCAGTCTGCGTTTTTAGGGGGAAGAAATATAATGGATGGGGTGCTAATTGCTAATGAGATTGTGGATTGGTGGAAGAAGACAAAAACTAAAGCTGTAATTCTCAAGTTGGACTTTGAGAAGGCCTATGATACTGTGAACTGGGAGTATTTGCTTGATATGCTTCATAAGTTTGGTTTTGGAGCTAGATGGATTGGGTGGATTAAAGCTTGTGTGACTTCCCATAGTATCTCCGTTTTGGTAAATGGATCTTCTATTGCTGAGTTCAATCCCCAAAAAGGGTTAAGGCAAGGAGATCCACTTTCACCTTTTCTCTTTAATGTTGTAGCAGAGGGTTTGAATGTTTTGTTGTCTAGAGCAAAGGAGCTTGGCCTAATTAGAGGTGCTATTGTAGACACAAATTTTAAAACATGAAGGACTTGTTTGGTTTGAGTTTCGGAGATGAATTTTAGAAAAAAATTTCCCAAAAATTGTTTGGTTTGAGTTTTTCTCAAAAAATTTCCAAAAACACTTTCTCTCTCTTACACATTAATCAATCACTTTTCTCTCTCCTCTCTCTTTCCCAATCACTTTTCTCTCACACACATCTACTCAATTCTTCCAAATATCAAATCAACCCAAACTCCCACAAAAAATTTCTCTCTCAAAATATACAACCAAACAAACTAAAAAAATTTCTAAAACAACTCTCTCAAAATTTTTTTCAAAAACAACTCTCCCCAAAAACAAACCAAACAAGTGTTTCAACACATTTCAAAATTTTATGTTACAAATGTCCACGGTTTAGTTTTTTGGACTAAATAGTGTTGATTATTTGAATAGCAGGTTCCTATTTCCGATCTGTATTCCAGATCGTTAATTACACATTTTATATAAATGAAACCTCCGATTAATGAAGAACAAAATAAATAACAGAAGACAATTTAAGAAAAATAAATATTTTATTGAAATTGTATGGTTTTGAACTCTCGAATACAAAGTACAATTCTTGGGTTTGGAACCCTTACCTATTCATCGCCATTCTGCGTTTGTAGCGTAGTTTCTTGAGTTCTCTAAGCTTCTTTTCTTATAGCTCTTGATTTCTTTCTCTCTTTCTCTGATATTCTCACTTTGGATTTTCTCCTCCTTGGTCTTGTGTGATGGTCCTCATATTTACAGAGGGCCATCAAGTGATAAGAATGCCTCATCTTCAATTTGAATTCAAATTGAATGATAACGCCATTTGAATTTTGAATGATAGCGCTATATGATTAATCATATATCTGATTAATCGGATTGATCTTTGGGGTTTCATCATGTGGTGTGTCCTTGTTGTAGGCTCTACAGGTGTCATCTTTCGTAGGCTCCACATGTCACTTGAGTATCTTGAATAACGTCGCTGAGATACGACGTTTTATTTATACACTTCAGTGAAGCAAGTTGATCATTTTGGGAAGTGATTGTCTACAACAATCTTATCATAGGCTCTATGTGTGTCATTGATTGTATTTGAAATTTAAACATAAATTTGTTGAAATTTATGTGCCAACAAATGCCCTCTCGTGACTTGCACAAGTGAATTTTCTTAATTGTGCGAGTCACGACAAATTGGCACTTTTATCTAGATCCTCTTTAGGTCTTGGATGAATTATTTCTTGACCTTAGTCCCTTTCTACTACTTTTCAGGCTTTGTATTTTTTTTTAATGGGTTCATTGCTCCTTATAGTCCTTGGGCCTTTTATTATTATTTTTTTGTTGCACGGGCCCCTTTTTATGGACTTTGGCCTTTTCATGGGCTTTTTTTTTTTTTTTGCATGGTCCTTTTTTTTTTTTTGCATAGGTCTCTTTTCAGGGACTTTTTTTTTTGTAAGGGTCATGGGTAAGGTCCAAAGATTTAATTCGACATTTCCTTTTGTGGGGCCTCCAACTTGTCACCATTTTTTTTTTTACAGTAGATTTTTTTCTAGGCCATCATGGATTCTCTAGACATCATGGACATTTCCTTTTCTAGGCCACCATTTTTTTAATTGGGCCTCCAACTTGCCACTTTTTTTTTAATATTTTTTATTTTTAGGATTTTTTTTTACAGCAGATATATATAATATATATATTAGGAGTTTGTCTAAATGGAATAGGATGGATTGGCATTGGTAGGATTTCTAATCCTACACAGACTATTATTTCTATGGAGTATTTCAAATCCTACCTAAACTCTTGCTTCTTTGAAGTATTTTAGGAGACCACTACCTCCTTTCTTAAGCAAGAATTTTTGCTTATATAACACCTATCCATGCATGTGGACAATAGATATTTTTCCTCCTGTAACTTTGTTCTCCCAGTAGAATTTTTTTGTTTCTAGCAATTTTCCAGCAACTTCTTTTTTTTCCTTCTGCAAATTTTGTAGTGCCACATTAGGTCTTCATCCTTCAAAAGTTGTCTGGCCATTGTCTTTCTTCTTTTCCCCGCAGAAGCTATTCTTCTTACACTTTAAAATCATTTCAGGATTGAAAATCAATTTTCAAAAAGTGTTGTATGTGGTGTGGGTATTTTGACCCAGTTAGTTGATAGACTGCATTGTTCCTATCAGAAGCTTCCCCTGGTTTATCTTGGGTCAATATAGACTGCAGTGTTGTTGATTGAGGTTTGCTAGTGTTTGTTGCTGTTTGTAAGGTGCAGGTTTCTTTGTCCAACCTATAATAGATCAGGTCTTTATTAATGGGTTTTGTTACTCCTTGTCCAACTTATAATAGAGCTGGTGTCTTGGCTGGAAGGGCATGGGGTATTTTTTGTGTTGCTTATTTGTTAGAGGATATAGAGCAGTAGGGGGTAGTTATTCTGGTGTGTGTTTGCAGGTGTTTTGCCGTGTATTGGTTATAAGTTGTTGGAGCAGTTTGCTGGTTTTTCTGTGTTTCTTTTTGTTTCTTTATTTTGGATTGGTTTCGCCAATCTATGGGTTTAGTGGTAGCAGATGATTTTGCTTCCTCCTTGGTGCCAACCTAGTTGGGATTGTGGAGTGTTAGCTATGATGTTTTTTGCACTTCCCTCCTTTATTGTTGTATTTTGTTGCTTGTTTTTTTGCTCATCTCATTAATAAAGTTTCCCTTTTTCTTTTGCTGTTCAAAAAATATACTTTTAAGGTTCAATTAAGAATAATTACATTCATGCAGTTAGATCAAAAGAATCAAAACTGGTCACCATCCTAAACCCACTTAAAATAAAGATAGAAGGAAAAGTAAACCTGATGACCATGGCACAGCCCAAGCTTGAATTGTCTAATTGTAAGTGTTTTGGTTTCTGGATAACGGGCATCTTCATCATATTCACCGCGAATAATATGCAAGCTAGGGCAAAGGCTCTTCAAGTAATCATGAACTTCCTGCTTATGAAAATATAACAATATTTGATTAGAGAATGTGCATATGGTTTAGAAAGACAGGAAGAAATATTGTAGTATTGTGTGCCCAATCAGATCAACAGCATAACCAATATGTAATATTACATCTAAATTGACAAAAAAAAAAAAAAAAAACCTTCAAATTTATTTTATTATTTTTAAAAAAAGTAATTTTTACAATCACCAGATTAGGGTCGAGGTCCAAGTAGTGTGTGAATAATGCGATTTAACCTTTATGATGTAATATTACCGGAAACCTATGCATTGTTCGACTATGACTAGGTTACCATTAACTTAAAATTCCAAGACAACAAAGCAGATGATATCCCAAAGGTAAAATTTCACAAAAAGCATACTTGTAACCATTTAAATTCATTCGGAAAGAAATTAAATATATTGTACAAAATAAATTATACAGAAAATGACCAAACAGCCCTTCAGTAAACCATAAACATTTTCATCTCTTAAATTTTACATCATTTACACGCCTAGAGATTATATTGAAATCAAAACAAGACTGATCAAAAGCATCGGGTGTGCGCATATAATTTTGCCTAGTCATAGTCGAACAATGCATAGGTTTCCGGTATACTTGTAACCATTTAAATTGATTCGGAAAGAAATTAAATATATTGTCCAAAATAAATTACACAGAAAATGACCAAACAGCCCCTTCAGTAAACCAAAAACATTCCATCTCTTAACTTTACTTCATTTACACCTAGAGATTATATTGAAATCAAAACAAGACTGATCAAAAGCATCGGGTGTTGCGCATATAATTTGGTGACTAATTTCCAACATCATTATGTATATGACAAGGAAGCACCATAACTCCAAGTAGATTAAATTAATAATTAACATAAAGGAAATCAGTAACTAACAAAGAAAAGAAAAAAAAAATGAGAAAACAGAATTACTTTGATATAGAGATTGCTAGTGCAAATAATATGCTGAATCTTGCCAGGAACAAGCATGGATTTGAACTTAGGAGGCAAATCGGGTGCCGTGTGGGATGTGAAGATCCTCAGTTGCCAACACTAACACCATTCTCGGATTTTTACTAAAACACCCAATTCCTCAAATTGCATCACTCATCACAATCTGCAACATTTTTCATAAACACTTCATACATAAGCACACGTATCGTCAAACAACATATATGGTTAAAATCTATTACGCTCTGTTTGGTTAGGGATTTAGGAACGGATTTAGAAAGGAAGACGGAGAATGTATGTAAAATTAGGTGAAATGTAAGTATATTTTATTCACATTTTATTACTTTTTTCATTTCTCGTTCCAAATCCCATCATCAAATCCCCCAACCTAACCAAACACAGCAAGGTTTTTCAAAAATATATATATATAATTATATGTTTGATTTCCAATATATGTATGTATATATACATTCAACACATAAAAATAAAATTACCAGCAAAAGAGATTTAATTAAGTGAAGAGCTTACGAAAATAAAAATAAATCATTGCACTTACCTTCAAAATC
>JAPPVO010001118.1:0-21508 GCA_030407325.1 Camellia japonica | reverse complement strand
TGACTGATGCCCGTAGGCCTGATGCCCAAACTCATAAACTGATACATGCGTTTCCCTGTAGAGACGCACTCTAACAGCACATAACAGATAAGTGAGAGCCAAAACACCCCTATGTTGGGGTAGGGTTCCCTGTCCTATTTTGTCAGGAGCTAGGGTTTCACTACGCACGCAGCGGTTTCAAACAACCTATATCGGGTAAGCAACCTGTCCTAGTTTGGAATGGTCACTATGGATTCCGAATATGCACTAGGTCGAATGGTCAAAAGGGTGCCCCGATAAAACCGGGGTTTGTGTTCCCATACTGGCAGAGCTCGTAACCGGTAAGCCTTATGGCACGCAGCCTCTGGCAAACCACTCAGGAATAGCAGATGGCAAACACGGTGTCCTACGCGCACCAATGCAAATGCAATGCAAAGAAACACACAAGTGTAGTCAAAACCATATATCATGAGTTCGAGTCAAGTTCTCTAACTCCCCAGCAGAGTCGCCAGAAACTGTAGACGTCCCCGAACGCCCCAGGAGGGTGAGTCCCGTTCCGTTCATTTTGGGCTCACTACAGTTCAGGACTCAAATTGTCACGGTTCTTAATTTGAACCAAAGAGTCCAAATCCGGCAAATCGTTTTGAGAAAACAGATTTTTGAAAGAAGTGCCAAACATGGACTACTTTGCCAGATACAGAGTCGCCACCTAAATATTATTTTGGGAAATTAGGAAACCCTGACTCATGCCTAAGGCCACGTGTCCGTCATCACCAAAGTTGCCTCGGCTCGGAATTGGGTACGATTGGGGAAGGTCACTTCGTGAGCACCCCCGCTCGCCCGATCAAAGATCAGCCTCTACTAACCATGATATCGAGTTTTGAAAATCTTATGCATTCTTATTCCGGTTATTAGCCTAGATTTACTATGTGATGCGCACAGATACAAGTATAGACCGGGTCGCTTGAATTGAACAAAACATTTCATGTTTGTTTTTGAAAGATGGTTTGCTACTCACAAGTAGGCTTAAAATGCAGATTTTGCCACCCTCGGGTGGGCTTAGAAAACATGGTTTTGCCACTATCTAGTGGGCTTAAAACTCACAGTTGATGATTTGTCTCAATCCAAACAACCCAACCTTCACCCACAGGCATTCAGGCAGTTATATCACATAAGCATATAGCCTCATGGTAAGCATGCTATCATGACAGTCACTCACACATGCAAGGATGCTAAAGCATAAAAACTTACCGAGTACTCCAAGCCAAAACAGAAGCTATGTTAGAATCCATGCATGATTCTAACTATACAGAAATGTCTAATGCAACACATGCGAAATGCAACTAAGATAGGCTCGGCTATTCTAAACATGGCATATGGAATGCTACAGCTAACAAGTATTCAACTTGGAATTGAAATACAATGCAGTGAGTATGATACGCCGAGCCCGGTGGCATGCAAAACAGATGAATGAATGCAAACATGCTATCATACTGTATGCTAATTGAAACATGCCCTATTCTAGCCATCATAAGCTGGTAAATAAATGGAGAAAGACGTGGGTTGGAAACATACATCACACACACGCACACTTATTACAACATTGCCCTCGCTCGGAGGGTCTGAATAAATAATATACAGTCCCGAATAAATAACTACAGTCCGATAAATACAAAATCCTAATTAATTAACAAATTAATCTGGGAAAACAGTAAATTAGCATGCAAGCCAAGGACTGCCTCAACTCTGCTCCGGATGATGAATGATGCATGTTTGAGTTGCCTTGCGCGGAAATCCATTGCGATGCCCCAATTAGCCTCTGTTTACATTTAAGCCCGGAATATTGCGCGAAGCCCCAAAAGATTGCCGGTTTCTGATTTGCTGCAACAGAGAGCAAAGAAAGGGGCATGGCAAAGTATTTTCACATATGTATACATACCTCGGTCCTCGTGCCACCAATCACGCATCTCGATGCATGATGGCCGGAGTCGATTTGCACGACTCAATGTGAAATGAATGCACATTATAAACACAAGACCGAGACTCCATCATGGATGATCCGGAGTGTCGGTGACTGGAATTGAGACACGTTCCGTCACTCAAAGTACGAAACGTCCCTCGTTTTCCCGTGCTCGGGCTAACTCCTATCCCAAACACAATGCAATATGCATGACATGCATGAATGCAACTAATATACAACCTAGCATACACAATGCTATGAAATGGCATACACAATGCTCTACACAATGTTCTAACATGCAACCTAGCATATGCAATGCTATGAAATGAAATGGCATACGCAATGCATGATGGACTTACGCCAACATGAGTGGACCTCAGCCACACTCACATCAGTGGCCATTAGATGAAAATGAGACACTCGAAATGCGTACACGCATGCACGCAAACCGAGAACCGACCCTAAGGCACAAATGTCACTCTAACAAGGCATGGCAAGGCACGAAATATGGCATACAAAACATGCAAGTTCCAGCACTGAAATGTGATGCAAAATGGCCCCGAAACATGGAAACATGGCACCCGATGCATGGAATGGTCCCGAAACACAAGACTAGGCACATGCATTGACCTATAGCTATACAAAGTATGCATTATTTGATCATGAGGCATAAAGACAGAACCAAGGCGGTCTCAAAATATGAACATTTCTAGTTCAAAGCATGACCAAAATATGCTAGCAAGATGGCCTAACATAGCATGCAATTTTGACTATCAAACATGGATTACATGGCACGTATATGAAGCAAGTGAGAACTCATTAAACCAGCAAAAAACAGTGAATAAACACATGCCAAAACATGCCCAAATAACCTCTAAAATGCAGCCAACACATGCGCAAATGATGGGTTCTTTTTAGAAGGCATACAAAGGGGTTATTAAGCACATACAAGATGGACACTTAGCATGGCATAAAAAACTCTAAAATCAAATATGATAGCTCCAAAACTCACCAAATTGGGCCTGAAAAGTGGCTAAGAAGCATGCAAAGAGGGGTCCCTTTGGAAGGCCAAAATGACATCAAAACAATGTCGAATGTGAGAGGGGGGTCATCCCTGTCACGACCCAAAACTCGCCCCTAAAAGTTTTGGGCATGACCTATTCAGAAACGGACCCTTAACCTGTTATATATAACATATGGGGCTTGAGCGGAAGTATTATCAATATAAAATAACATAAAACATCATCCATTGAGCTACCACTACCACGCCAGGATCGCACACACATTGCATTAGATACACAATATATATAGAAACATACACCCGAACTTCGGTTACACACTTATACATTCATACTTAAACCCACAATTGGCGAGTAACGAAAATATTAAGGAAAGACAACCAAAGCATAAATCAATAACCTAACAATACTTTACAGAATGCACGGCTTCAGGTGGTGCCTGGACGTATCAAAGCTGACAAGAGAAAGACGAGCCTTAAAGGTTAGGCCTGAACTCCCGGTTGATTACCTACAGAATAGACAGACAAAATACAAAATGAGCGAACTCAGTGAATAATAGTATATAAATAATGCCATAACCATGTGATTTGTCTGTTTCTGTAACTTTGTAGGACAACTTTGTCAATTCACAATTCTACAATTTGGCCCTTGGCCTGAGGAGTTCACACATTCACAAAAGGGCCATTGAGTTTCATAGATTCACAATTTATCATATTGGACCTCAGTCCTTTGGATTCACAAGTTCACAAGTGAGTTCACACATTCACAAAAGGGCCATTGAGTTTCATAGATTCACAATTTATCATATTGGACCTCAGTCCTTTGGATTCACAAGTTCACAAGTTCATAAATTCATATTTCACATATTGGCCCTTGGCCTCATAGCTTCATAGCTCACAAATGACCCTTGGCTATATAGGTTCATAGCGCACAATTCTTTTGATACCTTCCATAATTTCACAAGGTGTCACATATAGCTTACATAACTTCACAACCTCTTTCGATGTTTCCATAATTTCATAATTCACAGGTTGGCTCTTGGCCTCATAATTTCATAATTCACAAGTTGGCTCTTGGCCTCATAATTTCATAATTCACAAGTTTATACTTTTCATATTTTCACAAATTTGCTTTAAGCCCAGTAATGTACAAAACGGCCATAGGTCTAGAAATATCGGAACGGCTTAGTGGCCCCGAAATAACATATGTATGGACTCAAGAGGTGGCTCGTACGGATTCTAGAGGTGGCTCCCACCAAAGTGTAGCACTTAGTTCCGTACAGCACTTTGTTCCATAACATAAATCCATAAGTCTCATCATGTCATAATATAAACGAAACGAACATCATAACAGAATAACCACAGATATTATCAGAATAGACTGGTCTTATAGTCATTCAGAGGCACATAGATTATTCCAATCATTTACATGAATTAATGTAGTCAGTTTACGTGTAACAGAATACTAATGATAATCATTAGCAATACGTATAACGTATCTCACAAATTGTACAGGTGCCATCACAATGCTATTTGTAGGGACAAAATAATTACCTCATACCAGTCTTAACCATCCTCGATAAAACTGAATAGTTCGGGATACATAAGCATCATTGTTCCATTTGTTCACCATGAATCATTAAGCTTAATCTACGGATAACAGAATGTTAATAATGTCTTTTAAACAACACTACTCTATAGATTATAGCACATTACCGAAATCATTAATCATAGACGGAATACAGAATAGTTTCAGAGTCATATCAATGGATGCTAATTCCTTCTATATTCACACCAATTTTCAAATACAAACATGTTAACATAATTACCATGGAAAAATGGAATATTAATAATAATACTCATTATTAACAGTAATTGATGTACGTTTGTAGTACTATTACTCACAGTGTTCAGGTGCTTGGTCCGCCCCTGTAGCTGACCCTACACAATTCACGTAAGTCAAACATAATTTATCATAGTACATCACCATTCAATTCAACATTTTCAACACAACATAACTTCAACAAAAGTCAACATTTAGTTCATCAACACCATTTATAATTTAACATAATTCAAAATAAATCCTTGAATCCCATTTCAACATTCCAAAGCCAAGTTCATATCATTCATACCATTAATAGATTATTTCCCCAATTTTCCTTCACATAAAAGCATGAATTCCAATGTTCATAACAAAGTTCATTCGCAAATTTTAAACATAATTCTCAAACATTTCCAAATTCTAATTAAACTTGAACACATATAATTCAATACCTCAATTTCATTATTCTACTTTCAATTTGGGCCAATTCATTGGTTATCATCATTAATCAACCTAGGGTTTCAAGAAAATATTGAAATTTCAAGAAAAATTCTAACTTATTAACCCATTACTTTTTATTCCAATTTTCCCAATGATTATACATCTAGGATTCACAATCCATCATTTTAACCCACCAATTTAACTTCCAACATCTCCAACTCTAAACCCCCAATTCTCATAATCAACACTACACTAGATGTTCAAAACAAATATGGGTTTTACATTTATATACTCAAAAGTATCACAAATCTATCTATCAATGGAAGCATGAAGGAGAACTAGGACCCTACCTCAAGAAACAAGCAAAGGGACGGAGCTTTAATGAGAATCCTTCGCAAATCCAAGTTCCAATCGGTTAAGAATGTTGATCCTTTCTTGTTCTCCATCCTTGATGCAAGAACCATGGTGGATTGTTGATCAAAGTAAGGGAAATCAAGGTTTTGGGGGCTAGGGTTTCGGACCTAGAAGGAGAGGAAGGAGGAAGGAGATGAAAAATGCCAAAAGTGATCCAGAAATGCGATTTAAACTTGCTGAATTCGCGTCCCCCGCTCGAGCGTCGCTTCCCACGCTCGAGCGTACCTACTTTCAGCACAGATTCCAAAACTTTGAACAGGCGTAACTCTCTTATCCGGACTCCGTTTTAGGTCATTCTTGTGGGCAAATTGAAGCCCCGGAGATAAGCTTTCCAATGGTTCTAACCTCACATCCAAATTCAAATTGTGGAAAAAGAAAAGGGCAAAAGAGTGACGGCTGGTCAAAAATTCAAACTCAAATTTGGGACTTTTTATCTAATCTTATCTATATATCTTATTAAGGCTTCAATCAAGGTTCCAAACATTATCCAAGGGTCCTCAATTATAATATTTAAAGTTCACTTACTAACCCATCAATATCAAGAGTCCGACAACCATACAAATTTTAAGGTGATAGGCACCACTATACATCAATTTAAAATCCGGGTCGTTATAATCCCCCTCTGATTTGGAGGCTCAAAATAGTGTGTTAGCCACTGAAAATCCACTGGATTTCAGTGGCTAGATGGCCAAACAAAGCATGCAACAAGAGCTTGGGTGTAAGGCTCAAAATAAGAGACAATCAAGCATACAAGGAGGCATATGACCTCAAACAAAAATGGGACCTTAAACAAACTTGAAGATGAGATTAAAACAAGATATTTTTCAGTTTATGAAAACTCTCAAAAATGAACACAAGTAGGGCTAATCTATCATGCAAAAATGGCCCTACAAGAGAGATTAGAGACAAGGGACAGTATCTGGCCCCAGATAGCAAAGAGCCCTTCAACAAAGTTGAAGAGGGGCTAAAAACAAGGCACTTTACAGTTTATATCAAGTCTCGAAAATAAGCACAAGTAGGGCTAAACTATCATGCAAAAATGGGCCTATAAAGAGAGATAGGAGACAAGTGGTAGTAGATGGCCTCAAACAGAGGAGAGCCCTTCAACAAAGTTAAAGAAGGGCTCAAAAAAAGATATTTTACAGTTTGGCTCGGAGCCCATAAATGCTCAAAAACAAGGCTAGTATATCATGCAAAAATAGGCCTAAAAGAGGGATAGAGAGACAAGAGGTAGTAGGAGACCTCAAACAACAAGAGGTCCTTGATCAAACATGGAGAGGAGCTCAAAATATGACTATTTAAAGTTCAGGTCGGAGCCCAAAAATGTAAGCAACAAAAGCTAAGATAGCATGCAAAATAGGGCAAAAAAAGAGGGAAATGAGACTCACCCTTGTAGCACAAGTCTTCAGCAGCTTTTGGTCCAAGAAAGTGTGCTCCTAACCTCTGAAAATAGCCTCCAAGTTGCTGGAATGGAGTGTGGGTTGATAGGCTATGAGTTGGTGTAGAAATGGTGTAGGAGCAAGGGTATTTTGAGGCTTGGAGTAGAGAGAGAGGGAGGCTTTAATGCAAAAGCTCCAATGGATTTTTCTAACCCTTAACAATGGAGGGGAGAGGCTGGTTATATAGAGGGAGAGGGGTGGAGAAATGGGGGGAAAACAAATTCAAATTTCCCCCCCAAAAATGGCAGATCCCCGGGCAAGGGTCTGGGTCAAAACAGCTGGCACAGCTGTAAGGAACCAGGAGAGAGGAATTTGGCCGGCCAGGTTCAGGAGGTTCAGGTGGCCAGCCGGCCACCTCCCCTGGCCGGCCGGCCAGGGTCAAAAGGGTCAACAATGATTAGTGGCCGGCCACCCCAAAAAGGTGGCCTCCCATGTGTGCACAACACAGCTATGTGGAGAAAAACCAGGAAATGTAACACAGGAGAGAAAAAAACCAACTTTTTAGAGGGGTTCAAAAGGGTCAAGAAGATTTGATGGCCAGCCTATCCATATTGGTGGCCTCCCAGGTGTGTACAACACAATGGTATGGAGGAAAATCAGAAAAAGTGGCCCGGGAATGGAAAAAGTCAGCTTTCTAGCGAAGAAAACGGGCGATAAAGAGCGATGAAGGAATAAAGCTGGTCTTCAGAACAATTGCTGGCCTCCCACCCTTCTACAACCTTCCTAACAATGAAAATAAGGTCTCCGCCAAAAATGAACCCAAACCGATGTAAAACGAAGGTTCAGGGGCCAAAACGCGCGGCCTGGGGCCCCGAAAACTGACTGTTAAGCACCGGAGGTGGCGTTTGACCACGAAGTTGGTCTCTCGAGCCACAGTGTCCCTCTAAAGGAGGGAAATAAGGTGTATGCCAAAAACCGGAGCAAACGGAGGTGGTTGAGCGGTCCCGAACCGAGGCACACGGCCGACGGCTCCGAAAACTAGGAACCGGGCTCCAAACGGGAAAAGTGGCCTACGACCACGAAACGTAGCCTACAGCCACTGAGAGATGGTCTACGAGACCTCTCCCTCCCTTTGGGAAGAGAAAACAGAGAAAAACGGGACCCGATTCGCAAACCGAGGCAAAGCACAAAAGAGTCCGGAAGTCCGGAGGCAAGGCTCGCAGCCGAGACTCTGAAACCTCTGAACGAGCACAATATGCAACATCACCGAGCGCTCAATTGGTGACGTCTGAGTCTTAAGGTCGGACAAAAATGGGGTGTCTACAACTGTAGATGTCGACGGATGAAATGACAATCAATCTCAATATGCTTTGTCCGTTCATGAAAGACAGTGTTATGAGCAATTTGAATAGCACTTCGGTTGTCACAATAGAGAGAGGTCAGGGAAGACTGAGGGACACCCAAGTCAGATAAGAGACCACGAAGCCAGACAATTTCAGCAGTAGCATGAGCCATAGCACGATATTCAGCTTCGGCAGTAGAACGGGCAACAACAGTTTGTTTCTTGCTTTTCCAAGAAATCAGGGAATCGCCAAGAAACATACAGAAACCAGAAGTAGATTTACGATCATTAACATCACTAGCCCAATTAGCATCAGCATAGGCCACCAAATCTAACGAAGAAGTAGAAGAGAATAGCAAGTCCTGTAAGATAGTACTACGAAGATAGCGAAGAATTCGAAGCAAAGCAGCCCAATGTGTAGAGCGAGGAGCAGAAACAAACTGACTGACCACATGGATAGCATAGGCAAGATTAGGGCGAGTAACTGTCAGATAGACTAAACAACCCACAAGTTCGCGATATAACGTAGGATCGTCCAAAGGAACACCATTAGTAGTGTTAAGCTTCACATTAAGCTCAATGGGGATATCAGAAAGCTTAGTGTCAGTAAGTCTGACACGATGGATAACCTCGTTGGCATATTTAGCTTGGGATAGAAAATAACCCTTGGGAGAAGAAGCCACTTCAATACCAAAAAAATACCGTAATGGTCCCAGATCCTTCATTTCGAAGGTACGGAAAAGATGCTGCTTGACCTCAGAGAGAGCAGTAGAGTCAGAGCCAGTGATGATCATATCATCCACATATAGTAAGAGTGCAACAAAACCAGTCGAGGTATGTCTCAGAAATAAAGCAGAGTCAAAAGCAGAATGATGAAATCCAAGCTTGGTAATAGCAGTCTGAAAGCAATCATACCAAGCATGAGGAGACTGCTTCAGACCATACAGAGCACGCCGAAGATGACAAACTTGGCAGGAGGAATGGTGAAGACCAGGGGGAGGATGCATGTAAACCTCCTCAGTGAGATGGCCATTAAGAAAAGCATTCTTAACATCCATCTGATAAAGAGGCCAAGAACGAATAGCAGCGACAGAGATCAAAGTACGGACAGTAGTCATCTTGGCGACAGGAGTAAACGTCTCCTCATAATCAATACCATATTCCTAGGAGAAACCTTTGACAACCAGACGAGCTTTGTAGCGCTCAAGAGAACCATCAGAATGAGTCTTGACTTTGTAGACCCATTTGCAACCAACCAAATTCTTACCAGCAGGCAAAGGAACCAACTCCCATGTACTAGTTTTCTGTAGAGCAAACAACTCATCCTCCATAGCTTGAACCCAATGAGGATCCTAACAGGCTTCTTTGTAAGACTGAGGCTCTACAAAAGAGTGAATAGCAGACAAAAAGGTACGATAGGAAGCAGAAAAACAAGTATTAGACCAACCCAACCTGTTTGGAGGATGACGCGCTCGAGGAGGATATCGGTGTGCAGCAAGATCAAAGTTGTCAGAAGCAGGAGGATTAGCAGTAGGGGTAGAGACAACTAGTGGAGGAGGAGCCTTGCGATGAGAATAAACTAACAATGGAGAAGGAGAAGAGGCCGAAGGAGGACAAGCAGCCAGAGGTGAAGTAGGAGGAGAAGATGAAATAAGCTCAGGAGTAACTGTGGAGATGTACTCATCAGACGAAACCTTAGAAGGAAATGGATCAATATGAACCAAATCCTCTTTGGAAACAGGGGCGGTGAGAGGAGGAAGTTGAAAGTAAGATAGACGTTCGAGAAAGGCAACATGGCGGGAGACATAAAGGCAACGAGAAACAAGGTCATAACAGCAATAACCTTTCTGAGTGAGACTATAACCCAAAAAGACACATAGGACAGATCGGGCACTAAGTTTAGTCCTATCTTTACAGGGTAAAATGACAAAACAAGCAGACCTAAACACACAAAGGAGGGAGTAATTAGGAAGTTGAGAAAACAGAGCCTCATAAGGAGACCGACTAGAAAGAAGAGGGGTAGGCATACGGTTGAGAAGAAAAGCAGCAGTAAGGACTGCCTCACCCCAAAACGGAGCTGGAACAGAGGCAAAGAGAATGAGACCTAGCTGTCTCAAGAAGATGACGGTGTTTACGCTCAGCTTGACCATTTTGAGCAGGTGTATCAGTACAAGAAGTTTGGTGAATAGCACCCAATTTGGCCAAGTATTCACAGAATTCAGTTTTAAAGTATTCCCAACCCAAGTCAGACCGCAACAATTTAATAGTAGACCCAAACTGTGTAGTGACCATAGACTGGAAGGTACGATATATCTGGTAGAAGTCAGATTTATGAGTCACAAGATAAACCCAAGTGTAACGGGTGCAGTCATCAATAAAAGACACATAATATGCAAAGCCCCCTTTAGTAAGAACAGGAGAGGGTCCCCAGACATCAGTATGTACAAGAAAAAAGAGAGAAACAGAAATAGAGGTACTTTTATTAAATGGTAAGGCTGACATTTTAGCAAGTTTACACCCCTAACATTCATCAATTTGACTAGGAGAAACTTTACCCAACAACCCTAACTGAGCTAAAGACCGTAAGCGGTCAACGGCCCTATTTGGTAGAGCTTATTTCCAGCTTATTTCAGCTTTTAGCTTAATTTAAGCTATTTTGATGTGTTTGGTTCGGCTTAACAATACAGCTTATAGCTTTTTGTAAATCAACTTATTCTTTAAGTGGAGGAGGAGAAGTTAAATTTATAAGTCAAAAATCAGCTTATGTTCACAGTTATAAGCTATAAGCTGTTAAGGTATAAGTTATAATCACTTTTTCACAGCTCTACCAAACGGGGCCAACAGACAAATGACCGAGGCGAGAATGCCATAAGTGAAACTGACTCGACTGAAAATCTAACTGAAATGAGGAAAGTGCAGCTAGAGAAGCGGATAAGGGGAGATACAAGCTTTCGACCACATAGAGGTCTCCAATTCTACGGCCGGTCCCAATCTGCTTCTTGACACCCGATCCTACACACAACAAATAGAAAAGGAAAAGATAACATCAAAACCAGACGCATCAAGTTGACTGATAGATAATAAACTGACAGATAACTGAGGAACATAAAAAACAGAAGAAATAGTAACAGCAGACTTGGCAGAGGGTAAGACAGACCCAACAGATAGAACAGACATACCAGATCCATTAGCAATATTAATAGTAATAGGAACGGGTGGGGGAATACAATTTTGAAGTAAGGAAATGTGAGGAGTCATATGATGAGAGGCACCAGAATCAAAAATCCAGACAGAAGAAGGGATACCTGAAGAGGACCCAAGCAAACCTGAATGAAGAGAGGTAAGAGCGGAGGCAGATGGGGATGACTGAGAGGTGGATAGGATATGCTGAAGTTGTGCAACCTGAGCACTTAAGGAAGCCAAGTCAAAATCGGGAGCCGGAGTAGATGCAGTGTAAGCAGCAGGAGGTCGGAAAGTACCCGAAGTAGGATTGCGGAACTGTGTCTGAGAAGACAGAGCAGGCTAACGTCCCTTTTTGGGACAATTGTTCTTCCAATGACCCCTGTGATGGCAGAAAACACACTCATCTAGGCCTAATGGTCCTCTCTTGGGTTTCGCAGTGGCCTGAAGCTGATGAGGAGGAGGGGTCGATAACAAGGGCGACTTGGCAGGAGCCAAGAACACAGAAGGAGGCAAAGTCTGACTGGCCGCCTTAAGATGGGTTTCCTCGGAGAGGAGTTCACGAACAATAGCATCCACAGAGGGAAGAGGAGATCGGTGAAGGATGCCACCTTGAATAGCCTCATACCGAGGGGAGAGAGCTGTTAAGAACTGGACTAAACGACCCTGTTCCCGAAACTCAATATAAGCGTCTAGTATCTTGAGACTAGGTAGTTCCATAAGAGCCAACTAATCCCAGAGACCTGTCATCTCAATATAAAAATCCTGAATAGTTTGATCCCGTTGACGAGCACTCTGAATAGTTGTTTCCAACTCATACCGCTTGGCAAAGTTGGACTGCTGATAAACACCGAGTAAATAATCCCACACTTCCATGGCAGTACTGTACTTGGAAAACATCATTCCAATACGGTCATCCACAGAATTATGAAACCAAGTTAGAACTTGGGCATTATCACAATCTCAAGTGTCACAGGAAGACAGATACCCTTCTACCTTCGAGTCCGATGGACGAGGAGCAGAACCAGAAACATAGCCCCATTTTTTTTGACCAAGAAGAAAATTCTTCATGACACTGGCCTAATAGGCATAATTGCCACCAGTGAGTTTACATTTGATGGCTTGGATTTTAGTATCCGACATTGTAATAAAACAAAATTTGTAATAAACAGACAAATATGGGGCTTTAGTGCAATAATCCTGAAATAGGGTTTTAAATAAAAATAGCCAAGTTGAAGACAGTGAGAGAGAGACTGAGGCTGAGAAGCGAATCAGATAGAGGTCGTGAGGAAGAGAGAGGCAGACGAACCAGAGAGCCGACGTAGATGGCTGCGAATCGAATCAGATAGAGATCGTGAGGAAGAGAGAGGCCTTCGCAAGGCGAACCAGAGAGGCTAGGATTTCGAACCCTCGCGAGTCTGGAGAGAGAAAAGTCGCGACTCCGATGGTGACAAACCAGTCAAACCAGAGAGGGCTGATGGTGATGACCCAGACAAACCAGAAAGTCACCATTTAGGGCTGATCACAAACTAGAAGAACCAAGGAGGGGTCAAGATCGATGACCCTTTGACCAGCGAACCACGATGGCGACAAGCGAAGCAGCTAGGGTTTCGAACCTAGCTTTGACACCATGTAAGTTTTCTAAACAAAACTGTATATTAGATTGCCTTGAACAAGAATACATCACACAAATATATAGAATGCTAAATCCTAATCCTAAACAAAATACACCACTGATAGAGAATGCTATTAGATATAGAACACTAACACTAATTCCTAATCCTAAAAGGAAAAGAAAACGAACACTACTATTCTCACATTTCCTCCATGGAAAGCCCGATTTGAGTCACTTCCTCCTCTGTCGAGAGAGCTTGCCATGCCATCTTTGGTCACACCACCTACACTTGAGTTGAAGCCACTCCCGGCCACACTTAAGTATGCATTTTTAGGGTCCCAGGATACTTTACCAGTCACCATTGCATCTGACTTGACTGTAGAGCAGGAGGGTCAGTTAATGAGTGTTCTCGTGGCATATCGGAGTGCTATAAGGTGGTCAATGGATGATTTGAAAGGGATAGATCCCTCCGTGTGCATGCATTATATACACCTAGAGGAGGACACCAAACCTTCTCGTGAAATGCAACGAAGACTAAATCCTAATATGAAAAAGGTGGTGAAAAAAGAGGTATTGAAATTGTTGGATGCGGGTATTATATACCCCATCTCGGATAGCAAGTGGGTGAGTCCCACACAAGTGATGCCCAAGAAATCGGGCATCACTGTTGTTGAGAATGAGAGAGGAGAGTTAGTCCCCACACGAACCACTACTGGGTGGCGAGTGTGCATTGATTATAAGAGACTGAATTCCTCGACTAGGAAGGATCATTTTCCCTTACCTTTCATTGACCAGATCCTAGAGCGGTTAGCGGGGCAGGGTTTCTACTGTTTTCTTGATGGTTATTCGGGGTATAATCAAGTCCTGGTGTACCCTGCTGACCAGGAAAAGACCACATTCACATGCCCTTTTGGCACTTTTGCTTACAGGCGCATGCCCTTTGGGCTATGTAATGCATCGGTGACTTTTCAACGGTGTATGATGGCCATTTTCTCCGATATGGTGCAGAAATTCTTAGAGGTTTTCATGGATGATTTTTCGGTGTTTGGACCGTCTTTTGAGGAATGCTTTAGGAACTTGACTAGAGTGTTGGAACAATGCACTGAGGCAAACCTAATTTTGAGTTGGGAAAAGAGCCATTTTATGGTTTGTGAGGGTATAGTGTTGGGACACATTATGTCCCTTCGAGGTATAGAGGTAGACAAGGCTAAGGTTGACCTCATTGCAGGCCTTCCTCCACCCAATTTCGTGCGTCAAATTAGGTCTTTCTTAGGGCATGCGGGTTTTTACCATAGGTTCATCAAAGACTTTAGTAAGATATCACGTCCTTTGTGTAGTTTACTGGTTAAGGACACGCCTTTTATCTTTGATGAGGCATGCTTAAAGGCATTTGAAACACTGAGAATGGCCCTGACCACCGCCCCAATCATGAAATCACCAGATTGGTCGCTTCCCTTTGAAATTATGTGTGATGCCTCCGATTATGCTGTCGGGGCTGTGTTGGGCCAAAGGGTCAATAAGGCACCATTTGCTATATACTATGCTAGTCGCACTCTCTCAGATGCACAATTGAACTATACTACCATCGAGAAAGAGTTGCTAGCTGTGGTCTTTGCCTTAGATAAATTCTGGTCCTATCTCCTAGGTTCCAAGGTCATAGTCTTCACTGATCATGCCGCTTTGCGGTATTTACTATCAAAGAAATAGACCAAACCTAGGTTAATTAGATGGATTTTGTTGCTTCAGGAATTTGACCTAGAGATCCGAGATAAGAAAGGGTCTAAGAATGCGGTGGCGGATCACCTCTCCCGAATCCTCGTTGAGTATACTAGTGACCCTCTTATTTTGCATGATTCATTTTCGGACGAACAACTCTTTGAGCTGTCACAAGCGAGCCCCCCATGGTTTGCACATATTGTAAATTACTTAGCCATTGGGCAAATTCCGCAGAATTGGTCTAAGCAAGGCAAAGACCGATTCTTTTCGCAGGTCAGGTATTACTTTTGGGAGGATCCGGAGTTGTTTAAATATTGCTCCGACCAAGTGATCCGACGGTGTGTGCCGGAGAGTGAGGTGCATAGCATTCTTACATTTTGTCATTCTTCTGCATGTGGCAGTCATTTTAGTGGGCATAAAATGGCCGTCAAGATTTTACAGAGCGGGTTTTATTGGCCCACAATTTTTAAAGATGCCCATCAATTTTGTAGAACTTGTTTGCGCTGTCAGCAAATGGGTTTGATATCTCGGCATGACATGATACCAATGTCCCCTATTCTTGTGGTAGAGATATTTGATGTTTGGGGGATTGATTTTATGGGACGTTTCCCATCGTCATTCAGGTTTGAGTATATTCTCTTGGCAGTCGATTATGTGTCTAAGTGGGTGGAGGCGATAGCTACCCGAACAAACAATCATAGAGTTGTAATCAAATTCTTGCATGAAAACATCTTTAGTCGTTTTGGGTTTCCTAGAGCCATAATAAGTGATCAAGGTACGCATTTTTGTAACTGGTTCTTTGAGTCGGTAGTCAAAAAATACTCTATCACTCATAAAGTTGGCACTCTGTACCATCCTCAAACTAGTGGCCAAGTAGAAGTCTCAAATAGGGAGGTAAAGCACATAATAGAAAAAACGGTGAGGCCAGATAGGAAAGATTGGTCACAACGGTTGATTGATGCATTATGGGCCTACTGCACTGCTTATAAGACACCCATTGGGATGTCACCATATAGGGCGGTGTTTGGCAAAGCTTGCCATCTCCTGGTTGAACTTGAGCATCGAGCATTGTGGGCCATAAAGAAGTTTAACTTCGATATGGCCGCGGCTGGGCTCAACCGGAAATTACAACTCAATGAGTTGGAGGAAATCTGGAATGATGCTTATGAGAGTTCGAGAGTTTTTAAAGCTCGACTAAAGAATTCCATGACAACACATTAATAGAAAATCCTTTGAACCCGGCCAAAAAGTGTGGCTTTTTAATTCAAAATTGAGATTCTTTCTGGGTAAGCTAAGATCAAGATGGGATGGCCCCTTTGTGGTTGTTGAGGCATTTATTCATGGCGCCATTGAGGTGCAAGATCCAAAGACTGGCCACACTTTTGAAGTGAATGGCCAAAGACTGAAGCCATATATAGAGGGGATTGGGAATGGGGAAATGATTGAGTCCATTGCTCTAATGGACCCGTTTTACTATGATTGATAGATTAATTTCTTGTTCTTTTTTCTTTCCCTTCTATTCTATTCTGTTTTTCTTTGTTCTTGATGTGCTTCATTTGCGTCTAGGAGATTTTAAATCCTCTAAAGGTGTAATTCCTTTGGTGCTAGCCGTGCCCGAACGGCATCTGACGGTCTGGTATAGCCACCTAACCGTGTTTGTAGTGAGTTCCTAGGAGACCAACTGAGATGGTGGAAACTAGAGTTCGAATGGCAAAGCCTAGAACATAAAGGTTTGGAATTTCCGAGACTAGAGTCTGGTTTAAATACCCAGGGGTGTGGAGATTGCTTCAAAACTACCCCGGTTTGAACTCTGTATGGCAGTCCCATAGGTTGAGGTAGCTTTATGCGCCTCGATTCTGGATACCGAATCAACCTACTCTGTCACTCTGTTGGAGAATAGGGAAAGTTACAAACACAGTTAGGGAGAAAAGTAGTACCCGTAGTTTTCGTGTGAAGATTATACCTCTAGTGGGCATTCCGTTATTTTCTTATTTATTTATTTATTCCGGAAGTCAAATGAAGGTAGAAATAGTTTAGCATGCTTTGGGTGGTACTCGATTTTTAATTTCTTGTCTTTAATCTTTTAAAAATATACATATACATAGAGTTCTTTCATAAAAAATAAAAAAATTCCGCGTGTGCGGCTCAATTCCAAATCCAACAATTGCACACTACTTTAAAAGCAGGTGCGAAGAAGCGTGCGTAAACCAAGCCGCACGTGCGGTTTGAAAAGAAGAGGAACTTGAAGCTTCAAGCATGTCTCCCATGGTGGCTCCTTCTCCATCTACCTCCTTCCACTCCTCCATGAGTGGCTAGTCTCCTTTTCTAGGATTTTGATGAAACCCTAGCCATGTAATAGGTTTTTCTTTTTGATTTTCAATTATGTAAAGGTTTGAACACTTGTATGGTGTTTTAGAAGTTTCATATATATATTTTGAAGCTTTGATTAACCAGCTTAGGGTATGATTGAATATCACCCCTTATTTATAAATGAGGATTTAGGGTTTACACAAGAGAGATAATTATAGAATAATACAAACCCTACTATAGTGCAACTTTCGGCTAATATAAAAATGCTAACACTTTCGGTGAGTATAATATGCTAACACTCCCCCTCAAGCTGGTGCGAAGATATCTCTCATGCCCAGCTTGCCTAATATGTCATGAAATGGTTTATTCCCAACCCCCTTGGTGAGAATGTCAGCAAGTTGTTCACCAGACTGGACAAAAGGAGTACAAATGGTACCACTAGTGAGTTTCTCCTTAATGAAGTGGCGATCAATCTCAACATGTTTTGTCCTGTCATGTTGAACTGGATTGTGAGCAATGTTGATAGCGTCTTTCTTATCACAGTATAACCGCATGGAGTCCGTCTGATCAATACCTAGATCACTCAACAATAACTTGAGCCATAAAAGTTCACACACACCTTGTGCCATAGCTCTAAACTCAGCTTCTGCGTTTGACCTGGCAACCACATTCTGTTTCTTACTCCTCCAAGTAACTAGGTTGCCTCTAACAAATGTGCAATACCCTGAAGTCGATCTCCTATCAGTTACTGATCCAGCCCAGTCAGCATCTGTATAGGCTTCCACATGAAGATAATCATACTTTGAATAATAAAGACCCTTACCAGGAGCAGACTTCAAGTACCTCAAGATTCTCATGACAGCCTCAAGGTGAATCTGATGAGGAGCATGCATAAACTGACTAACCACACTGACAGCAACAGCAATATCAGGACGGGAGTGAGATAGGTAAATGAGCTTACCCACTAATCGCTGATAGCTCCCCCTATCAACAACTTCTCCTCCTTCATCATCCCCCAATTTCTGATTAGGTTCCAGTGGAGTGGCACATGCCTTGCAGCCAAGCATCCCAGTTTCCTTTAACAGGTCAAGCACATATTTTCTCTGTGAGATAAATATCCCATCCTTAGAGCGAGCAACTTCAATTCCCAGAAAATACTTCAAGCTTCCCAAGTCTTTGATTTCAAACTCATTAGCTAAATATTTCTTCAACATAGGTATTTCCTCACTATCATTGCCTGTAAGAACTATGTCATCTACATAAACAATAAGTGCTGTAGTCTTACCACGTGAGGAATGTTTCACAAAGAATGTGTGATCTGCCTGACTTTGTTTGAAGCCATATTTAAACATAGCCTGAGTGAATCTCTCAAACCAAGCCCTTGGAGACTGTTTGAGACCATATAATGACTTCCGAAGCTTGCATACTTTGCCTTCTGTCTGATGATCCTCAAAACCAGGAGGAATGTCCATATATACCTCTTCTTCGAGGTCACCATGGAGAAAGGCATTCTTGACATCAAACTGATAAAGCGGCCAATCAAGATTAGCCGCTAGAGAGAGAAGTACTCTGACTGAATTCATCTTAGCCACGGGTGCGAAGGTCTCCTGATAATCAATGCCATATGTCTGAGTAAACCCTTTTGCCACAAGTCTTGCCTTGTAATGCTCAATAGACCCATCTGCTTTGTGTTTCAAAGTATATACCCATTTACATCCCACAGGTCGTTTGCCCGTAGGTAACTCAGTCAATTCCCAAGTGCCATTCTTCCTAAGTGCTTTCATTTCCTCAATCATGGCTAGTTTCCACTAAGAGGTAGCAAGAGCATCCTGAAAATGGTTAGGAATGCTAACAGAGGAAATATTGGACACAAATGCTCTATATGAGAATGACAAATGAGAGTATGACACAAACTGTGAGATAGAATGTTGAGTACAAGATCTCACACCCTTCCTCTTGGCAATAGGAACATCAAGATCAATGGATTCAAGAGATTCGAAGTTACCTAGACTCTCATCAGAAGCAGGAGATGGCAGTGGAGTAGCAGAAATGGTCCCTTGTATCCAGTTAACTTGTTGTCTGTCTATGTCCCGGACATAAACATACCCGACCTTATCCTTGGTGATAGTGGGTTCTACAGTCCCAGTAGAAGAGGGTAGTGCAAGAACAACTGGTTCCACCATAGGAAGCACAGGACTCACTTCACACCAAGGCTCCCCCGGAAATGAGGACGGTGACACCGGAGAGGACAAGAAATAGGACTGGGACTCAAAGAAAGTAACATCTATGGACACAAACCACTTACGAGAAGAAGGGTGGTAACATTTATACCCCTTTTGAGTAGGAGAGTAACCAAGGAAAACACACTTGAGAGAGCGAGGGTCCAACTTACCACGAGAGGAAGAGTGATTATGAACAAAACAGACACAACCAAAATTTTTTGGAGGAATAGAAAACAAGGACTGAGAACCTAGGAGGACGTGAAGAGGAGCCTGTTTTTGCAAGACCTGGGTAGGGAGACGATTAATAAGATGGGCAAGGGTGAGAACAGCGTCGCCCCAATAGAGCCGAGGCACATTCATAGAAAAACACATGCACCGAGCCATGTCAAGAAGATGCCGATTCTTGCGTTCCGCCACCCCATTTTGTTGAGGGGTATTGTGGCAAGAGGTCTGATGGATAATGCCATGAGTAGAGAAATATTGTCCTAACCCAGAATCTATCTATTCCCCGCCATTATCAGAACGAAAGAGTTTGACAGTGGCCCCAAATAGAGTACAAATCATCTTATGAAAAGTGCGAAACACAGAGAAAGCCTCACTCTTATCTTTCATGAGATACACCCAAGTAGCACGAGAAAAATCATCAATAAATGTAACAAACCATCGATGACCTTTCACAGCATAACACGAGAGGGACCCCAAACATCAGAATGTATTAAAGAAAAAGGAACTAAACTTTTATTCAAACTGGGAGCAAAAGAAGCTCTGTGCTGTTTTCCAAGTTGACAAGACTCACAAAGAAAGTTAGACACCTGATAATTTGCGAAACTAGAAGGAAATAAATGCTTAAGTAAATGAAATGAAGGATACCCAAGACGCCGATGCCACAGCCATAAATCAGTGGGGGTAGTAGAAGACGTGATGGAAGAATAAGCAAGTTTGTCCGGTTGATCTAGGAAGTAGAGACCATTTTCTGCACTACCACTGCCAATCGTCCTCCTCGTGACAAGGTCCTGAAAAAGACAATGATCAGGAAAAAACGTCACACTACAATTCAAATCCTGGGTGAGACGACTCAAGGATAATAGATTAACAGAAAAATTGGGAACATGGAGAACAGAAGACAGATGGATGGTAGGAGTGACGTGGACTAAACCTTTTCCAGAAATGGAAGAAACAGTACCATCGGCAATCCTAACTTTGTCCTGACCTGAAGAGGGCTTATAGACAGAGAAAAGATCAGAGGAGCCAGACATATGATCTGAGGCACCAGAATCAATGATCCAAGGCTAAGACTTATGACACAGGAAAACACAAGGAGAAGAGGCTAAGTTACCTGAGGGGCAAAGGACGAGGAAGCTGTACTGAGAGCAGGAGAAGATCGGCGGTCCAACAATTGGCGCAAAGCATCCTCCAGCTCAGTATCAGAAGCTTGGCCAACAGAAGCAGAATTAGAATCAAGTGGATCAACGGCACTAGTCTGATGAGCCCGGGAATAGGAACCACGTCCTCTAGATTGGCCTGACCGACCGCCTCGAGAACCAGACCGATCACCTCGACCCCCGGATGGAGTCCCATGAAGCTTCCAACATGTCTCACGAGTATGCTGCGGCTTCTTGCAATAATACAGAAGACAGACTCCTTAGCAGCAGACGGAGGAATGGGAGTCAGGCTGAGGCCATCTCGAGGAGTAGACAGTAATGCTGAATGGTCAGTAGAGACAGGGGACATCATAGCAGACCGGCGACTCTCCTCATTCTGTACATAGGCAAATGCCTCCTGAAGTGAAGGAAGAGTATCCATACCCAGAACTCGACCCCTAACTGGATCATACTCCACATTTAGGCTGGCCAGAAATTTAAAGACCCGTTCCCGTGCGATGAACTTTTTGTACCCGACAGAATTAGCAGGGCAAACGGGCTTATAGTCTTCCAGGTGGTCAAGGCATTTCCAGCCGTTGGTGAGGAAAGTGAAATACTGAAGAACAGTCTACTCGCCCTGAATTGAGCTCTCAATAAAGCGGCGCAACTCAAATGCCTGTGAAAAATTCCCTTTGCGGGAATAGGTGACAGCCACAACATCCCAAACTTCCTGGGCAGTCTCCATAGAC
>JAPPVO010001117.1:0-43324 GCA_030407325.1 Camellia japonica | reverse complement strand
CTTCTTTTTTGGCTCGAAGTACTCGGTGAGTTTTATGCTTTAGCATCCTTGCATGCGCGTGAGTGATTGCCATGAATAGCATGCTTACCATGAGGCTAACTGCTTATGTGATACAACTGCCTTGAATGCCTGTGGTGGAGGTTAAGCCCACTAGATAGTGGCAAAATCATGTTTTCCTAAAAGCCCACCCGAGGTGGCAAATCCACGTCTTAGCCTACCTGCAGG
Organism: Camellia japonica; assembly: GCA_030407325.1. Lineage (NCBI taxonomy): Eukaryota > Viridiplantae > Streptophyta > Magnoliopsida > Ericales > Theaceae > Camellia > Camellia japonica. The sequence continues at coordinate 43,099 of JAPPVO010001117.1, read as the reverse complement.
TAGCACCATCAAACCATTTTCAAACAAACAAACATGAAGTGTTTTGTTCCAATTTAGACGACTCAGTCTATACTTGTATGCTGTGCGCATCACATAAGTAAATCTAGGCTAATAACCGAAATAAGAACATACAATGTTTTCAAAATAAGATATCATGGTTAGTAGAGGCCGGTCTTTGACCGGGCGAGCGGGGGTACTCACGAAGTGACCTTCCCCAATCGTACCCAAGTTCCCGAGCCGAGGCAACTTTGGTGATGACGGACACGTGGCCTTAGGCAAACGAGTCAGGGTTTCCTAAATTTCCCAAAAATAAAATATTTAGGTGGCGACTCTGTATCTGGCAAAGCAGTCCATGTTTGGCACTTCTTTCAAAAAATCTGTTTTCTCAAAACGATTTGCCGGATTTGGAATCTTTGGTTCAAGATTAAGAACCGTGACAACAAATCGAGTCCGAACTGTAGCGAGGTCCCCCGCGGGCTTGTTACACACACGCTGTTTGAGAGTTGAACACACAGCCCGAACTCTGAATTTCTGAACACACAGCTCGTTGTTGAGGTGAACACACAGCACACACTGATTGAGAGTTGAACACACAGCCCAAACTTTGAGATGAACACACGGCACACGCTGTTTTAGAGTTGAACACACAGCCCAAACTCTGAATTTCTGAACACACAGCTCGTTGTTGAGGTGAACACACAGCACACACTGATTGAGAGTTGAACACACAGCCCAAACTTTGAGATGAACACACGGCACACGCTGTTTGAGAGTTGAACACACAGCCCAAACTCTGAATTTCTGAACACACAGCTCGTTGTTAAGGTGAACACACAGCACACACTGATTGAGAGTTGAACACACAGCCCAAATACTTGAATTCTGAACACACGGCTCATTGTTGAGGTGAACACACAGCACACACTGATTGAGAGTTGAACACACAGCCCAAACACTTGAATTCTGAACACACGGCTCATTGTTGAGGTGAACACGCAGCACACACTGATTGAGAGTAGAACACGCAGCCCAAACACTTAAATTTCTGAACACACAGCTCGTTGTTGAGGTGAACACACAGCACACACTGATTTAGAGTTGAACCCGCAGCCCAAACACTTAAATTTCTGAACACACAGCTCGTTGTTGAGGTGAACACACAGCACACACTCTAGGGTGAACACAGCCCACTAATCGAGAGCAGAACACGCAGCCCAAACTCTGAATTTCTGAACTCACAACCTAAATTTTGAAGGTGAACACGCAGCACGCACCTGTCGAGAGTAGAACACGCAGCCCAAACTCTGAATTTCTGAACACACAGCTCGTTGTTGAATTTTCTGAACACGCAGCCCAGATTGTGTATTTGATCTAATTTTGCACACAGCTCATACATTTCACTTGCACGCAACTTATCCATTTCACTTGCACACAGCTTATTCATTTCTCTCTGAAACTGAATACATATGTTCATTCTGAACGCAGGTGACTGCTCGGACTGTGCGAGGATACGACTCTATCATGGCGAGAGAGTGGTACGCCGAGCTCCCGGAGGCTGTCCGGGATTTGGTTGATGTGGCAAGGTTCGGGACCTTTTGCACTGGGATCTCTCGCTGTCCCGCTAGCAGGACTCTGATGGGCGCTTTGGTAGAGAGATGGTGGGACACCATCAATTCCTTTCATTTCTCTACCACCGGGGACATGACCATGACCCCGTTTGACTTTGCCATACTGACGGGCCTTAATGTGGGGGGCTGGACCATCCCATACGACGAGGACATGGGCGAGTGGGAGGCCGCCTGGGTATATTTATTGGGGGCTCGCCCGCCAGTTGACCGATCTTCGGGCAGGGTCCGATACACCTGGTTCTCTTCCCACTTCAGGAGGCCGGAGATGGAGCCTGAGACTCCTGGGGAGGTGGCACAGTATACCCGCGGATTCTTGATGTTCCTCTTCGGCACCACTCTGTTTGCCGATAGGGGGAACACTGTCGGGCTTTATCTGCTGAGCGCTCTAGTTGACCTTCACAGGTTAGCCGGTATGATTGGGGCGGCGCCAGCTTGGCTACCTTATATTACTATATGAGCGCGACCTCCCGCGGACGAGGGAACATGTTTGGCGGCTATTGGAGAGCCTGGGAGGTACTTTCTGCCCTCTTGATTTTACATTTCTGCTCCTCATTATTTGTACATGGCACACACGGCGCACTTTACATTCTGCACTTTGCTCTCAGCATGTTGTATTTACATTCTGCACTCAGCATTCTATATTCTGATGGCTATTGCTCTGTTTCTCACAGTTATGGGTCTATGCATACTTCCCGATACTAGCCCCAGAGCTTATAGTGGAGGTGCCCCTCACGACCTCGTATTCACTCGTATTCGAGGGCCAATACCGGCCGAGACCTCAGGAGTCTCTCGTCTACCTGCGACAGTACTTTGATACAGTGCGGTCACCGGAGGTATTTCAGAACTCTCAGTTCTCCATGTTTTCATGGCTTTGATTTTTCTTGCACATTCACAATTTCTGATCAGCTTATGCATTGGTTATCTGCAGATCACATGGCAGCCTTGGGCTCCTTTGGACAGAGACCTCCGATTCCATTTTGCCGGAACGTGGGGGGCCTCTCGGTATAGGATCTTGTTTAAGGGGCCAGTTGGGAGGGCCTGGTTTTTGGGAGATCGCTTCTTGTGTCAGGTATGGGGCCACCCTGAGCAGGACATTCCTTCAGCGCCTCCAGACAATATGCGGACCGCCGATAGGCTCTCTCCCCAAGAGGTCATTGATGCTGTACTAGGTACCGATGCCTTCCTACATCTGGAGCAAGGGGAGTATGCGACCTACCGTCATACCTACTTGATGCCTCCGCTGACAGGAGTCCGTACTCCGACGAGGAGATCTGCTGGTATGCCTTCATTGAGCCGGGCTCGGGCTGCAGGTGCCCCTTCCACCAGTAGGGCTGATTCATCTAGAGGTGGGGGTGGACTGGTTCCCCCGATTCCTCCGACTCATCATCATCCTGGATGGCCAGATATGCCGACCGAGTTGATGGGATGGCAATATGGGACCACCTCCCCGATTCCGATTCCGATTCCGATAGAGCCCCCGATGCCTGGCCACCGATATGTCAGCGACCCTGACTCACCACCGGTATGTTCCGTTGTTTTCCGTCTATCACACAGATATTTCAGCATTTGTTTATTTATTGATGACTTGAGCTCGTTTCTGCAGCCACCCAGGGAGTACATGGATGAGGTGCTCGGGATGGTAGCCTCGCTTGAGGGCATGGTCCTGCGGAGAGAGGCGCAGTTGTCCATCATGGGTTTGCAGGTATCCTTTAGTTTTCTGGCATTTATCATACTTCTGATGACATGCTGATCTTGGACATTTTACTGCATTGATAGGTTGCCTGTGTAGAGCACATCTGACACACACCACATTTACATATTGTACCTGCATGCACCCACGCTGTGTAGTTCGCTTGCATCTATATCTGATATACATGTTTTGGCTGATGTATTCAAATTGCATTCTTCATTTTCAGATGCCTCCAGTGTATGCTCAGTCCCAGGCCAGGCCATCTGGATCTTCCCGAGGAGCTAGGCTATCTAAGCCTTCTCGAGGAGCAGGGAGAGAGGAGTCGTCTCACGGACGAGGCAGACGCAGGGCACACATCATAAAGGAGGAGCCCGAGGAGGAGGAGGAGGCTGCAGATCCCCAGTCAGAGACATCTGCTAACAGAGATGGTGGCTCTAATCCTGGTTCCGGTAGTGGAGGTGAGGTCGAGGAGGATCCTGAGGGCGACAGCTCCGACTCAGATAGTGTCGGTGGTGCAAAGGCCGCTTCGCAGAAGTGGATGAAGAGGGCCTCTTATTCCTGCTCTTGAGAGCATTGATGCATCTATTCCCTGTTTTATTTACCTTTTTGCTAGTAGTTGTAGCACATTGTATATTGTTAAGCAGTTTTATTTTCTGTAAAACTTGTATCCTTGTTGTAAAATGTTGTAACAAAGGAAGCATGATGGAATGAAACAGCTTTTGAAAAAGTGTTGTATTTTAAACTCCTAGCATCATATCGCATCATTTTGCACCAAACTGAGATTGAATGCAAATGTGCATTGTGTATTTGCCCAGTCAGGTAGTGAACCGACACAACAAACTAAATAACCTAACTTACTAAGAAATAACAAAACCTTAGCAAGTTTACAACTCGATAAGCAAAACACAACAAAGTTGATGACTCGATAAATAAGGCATAACAAAATTAAACAAAAAGTAACAACTCAACGCATGCAACTCGACAACTCGACAAACTTAATAACTCGATAAGCAAAACGACAACTCGATAAGCAAAACAACCACTCGATAAGCAAGACTTAGTAGCAACTCTTCAAACAAAATGTATTTCGGACGATCTGGGTGATGGAACGCATCCGAAACTGAGGGAAACGGAGGCCTTTGACACTCCCGATGCATGGAAATGCTTGGAACTTCCTTCTAGAGGGTAAAATAGGACCAAAGGCACATATTGGAGCATGGCCGGCCACCTTTGGGAACTGGCCGGCCAGCTTTTTGCATTTGAAGGGAGAAAGGTGGCCGGCCTGCTAGGAAAGGTGGCCGGCCGGCCACTTAGCCCAGCAACCATCAAATTTTTGACACGTGTCCCCCCGAACAGTGCCTTATCCTCTTTAAAAGTCCTAGCTCCGTGGCTCATTCATTCCATCTCAGTTTTACATCAAAATGGAGGCGTTTCTCATCGAAAATCTCGCACCTTGGATCGCTTCTCTAGATGGCTCAGAAAAGTTGAACTTCCGGGGTTTCGGATTGAATGCACTATTCACGCTGAGCCGTACTCCGCTACACCTTCCTTTCCTTCATGCCGCGACGAGGTTTTGGAACCCGGTAACGCATGTGTTTAGCTTCGGTGAGCAAGAGGTATGTCCAACTTTCGAAGATTTTCAAGTTTTGATGGAATCTGAACGTCATGAAGAGATCTTGCCCCAGTTTCGCTTTGGCCATGCCCAAGCTTTAGGGCGAATGTGTGGACTCACCATTCATGACGCTCGGTCTCTGATCTATAATGGGGAACTGGACATCCTCGGCTTGATTCATCGCTTTTCTGAGGCCGGTGACCGTGGCGACCATTATTGGTAAGGTTTCCGACAACATGCCCTCTGCTTGTGCCTACTGTCTCACTTTTTGCTTTCCCCGGGCTTCGGTAGATCTAGCATTCGTCTGATTGAAGTTGCTCAAGGCTTGAAAGAAGGAAAGAGTTGCATCGCCATGACCTTGGCCGAGACACTGATGGGCTTAGATGCTTTCTATCGCCGGGAGACGACCAGATTTGCGGGAAGTCCACTACTGCTGCAGGTAATGTTTCCCACCCAGTCTCACATATGTATTGCTCACATCACTCGGCCCTCAGGCTCGTTTTTTTCTCAAAACCCTTTCCTTACCTTTCTTTTTTTCTCATCGTTCATCTCTCTATTCTTTATTCTCTAATTTTTCATCCCTCCCCAAGTATGGTTGATGGATAAATTGCAGGTTGTGGACTCTTGCCCAGCCTACTCAGCTCGCGGCTATTTCTTTCGACAACGCCTAGTCGATGCCTTGATGAGGGATGGTGGTTTGACTGGATGTGCAATTTGTCTGCAGATCGCATTGCTTGGCATGCCCTTGGCTCAATCTCCGGCAATGAGTTATAGCATGTCCCGGCTGATCGGGATCCAGTTGATTGGTCTGACTCACTGTGTGTTCTACTTTCCGTTCCGGTTCCTACGCCAGTTCGGTCATGATTAGATTTGCCCGCCAGAGGGGATTGAGTACCCGGCTGCTTTCCCGGTTCGAGGCGCACAGCTTGCCCGGTTTGCCATAGCATGGAGGACTAGAGAGCTCCTGGCCCCCACTCCCACTTTCAGTTGCACTTTGTCTGATGAGTGCTTGGATTGGCTCAATGAAGAGGCGCAGATTGGGCCCAGCTTGGCATCAGAGGCTTCGACCAGCTCTGGGAGGGGACGCAGGGACACCTGACTTGACTATGCCCTGGATTTATTGCTTTATTAGTACTTTCAAGTTTTTATGATTGTAATAAAAAGCAACTTCAACTTGTATGCAAGAGCAAGAGAACTCTGTACTGAAATCAATGAAATTGAAGGTTGTGGGTACTGAAAATTTTCCGCTTTGGTCCAAAAATGGTCTAAGTTGTAAAAAGATTAGTTTGAACAAAATCAACTTTTATTAAAACTTTTCAAAAGCATTTCCGATATGGATCAAAACTGGACACGCCTGAGATCTGTCACTGAGATGCACAACCCCGGATCCTAGCAACTGGAAAGTTGCCCCTAGTCTGAATAACGCCGTAGCACTGCACAGTAACGGAAAGTTGCCCCTAGTCTGAAAAGCACTGCATCGGAGATTATGATGAATGCTGATAGACAAAGATGACTGAGATGATCAAATGGACAAAGTTGATCGGGGAAAAATTTATGGCTGAACTTTAGGATGAAGTTGCCTACGTATCCCAAAGATGGGAATCAAGCCTTACGTAGTTCAGGCTCGGGTTCACTCGGGTATTTTCACTCTCCCTTTACGCTCTAACTTTTGCCAAGGCTGCTCTTTGCGAGTTTTCAACCTTGCGAGCTTAGTTTTTATAATTTCAAATTTTTTGTGCTCTGAGTTTTGCCTAGGTCGCCCTTTCAGGTTTTCGGCCTAGCGAGCCTCTCAAGGGTAATATTTCTTCAACTTGTCCATATTGATCGGTTGCGAAAACTCCAAGCCATCTAGGTCCATCAGAACCACAGCTCCACCTGACCAGATAGACTTAATGATGTAGGGGCCAGTCCAATTAGGTCTGAACTTGCCCCTTGGGTCGTGGATGGGAGCTCGGTTATCCTTGAGTACCAAATCTCCTTCCTTTAAATTCCTGGACTTCACTTTCTTGTTGAAAGCCCGAGCAATTCTGCGCTGATAACCTTGAACATGGTACAATGCTTTCAGTCTTCTCTCATCAAAGAGCATGAGTTCCTCAAACCTGCTCTGCTGCCAATCTGCTTCGGCTATTTGACACTCAGCCAATACTCGTAATGACGGAACCTCAATCTCGATAGGTAGAACGGCCTCCATCCCATAAACTAATGAATACGGAGTCGCCCCAGTAGAAGTTCTGATTGAAGTCCGGTAGCCCCACAGAGCAAACGGCAGCTTATCTGGCCAGTCCCGGTAGGTTTCCACCATCTTCTGCAATATGTGTTTGATGTTCTTATTGGCGGCCTCAACCGCTCCGTTGGTTTGCGGCCGATAGGTAGACGACCTATGAAAAGCCACGTTGTATTTTTCCAAGTCAACCACCTCCTTCTTGAAGTGGGAACCGTTATCTGAAATTATCTCGTTTGGGACTCCGTAGCGACAGATGATGTTGTTTTTGATAAACTTTGCAACATGCGAAGCCTTCAACACCGCATAAGACTAGGCCTTGACCCACTTCATGAAATAATCTATCGCGACCAGGATGAACTCATGCCCATTCGACCTCTTCGGAGTGACAGCCCCGATCACATCAATTCCCCAGACTGAAAATGGCCATGGCGAAGTCATATTGTACAGCTTTGACGGCGGAATGTTCATGCGATTTGCATGAATTTGACATTTGTGGCATCGCCGAACAAAACCGATGCAGTCCTCCTCCATGGTGGACCAGTAGTAACCCTGTCTGAGGATCTTCCGTGCTAGCATTACTCCATTCATGTGCGCACCACATTCCCGCCCATGGATGGCTTCCATTAGACGCTTTGATTCTTTGGCATGGACACACAGCTTATGCATTCCCAGATGACCCCTTTTATACAGCTTACCCCCACAGATGATGAACTGAACGACCATTCTTCTGATTGCCCTCTTATCCTTGGCATTCACCCCCGGCGGGTATGCTTCCTTCTCTAGGAAATTCCAAATGTCTAGGGGTTTTCGTCCTGAACCTCATCTATAGCAGCAATCGACTCGTAGGCTGGCGCAAATTTCTGGTCAATGATGACTGGACGCATCCGGACTCTGTACGGGATGTCTATCATAGAAGATAGAGTTGCTAAATAATCTGCGAACCTGTTGTTCTCTCTTAGTAGATGAGTAAAGTTCAGCTTCTCAAACCGAGGAATTAACAAGTCCAAGGTCTGGTGATACATCATCATCTTCTCTTCTTTGACTTTCCAGTCTCCTTTTGCTTGAGACACAACAAGGTTCAAGTCCCCGATGACGTCCAACCGTCTTGCCCCTAGTTCCAGGGCTGCTTCTAGACCGGCGATGCATGCCTCATATTCTGCTTCGTTGTTCGAGACTTTGAACTGGAGTTTGAAGGCTAGAGGGATACGGGAATTGTCGGGTGCTATCAGCAACACTCCTATCCCATACCCGTATTGATTTGACGCTCCGTCAAAGTACATCGTCCAAGTTTCATCGTCGATGTGCAAAATGGCTTCATCTGGGAATAAGTACTCGACTGCTTCACCCCCTTCCACTGGATGGTCGGCTAAGAATTCTGTTACTGCTCTTCCCTTAACTGACTTGCGTGTTACATATTTTAGATCAAATTCGGAGAGCAACAGCAACCAACGAGCTGGCCTACCCGTAAGTGCTGGTTTCTCGAAAAGATATTTGATGGGATCGAGTCGTGAAACCAACATTACGGAGTGAGCTAACAGATAGTGCCGCAGCTTCCTGGTAGCCCATACCAAAGCTAAGCAAGCCTTTTCCAACGGTGTGTAGCGAGTCTCATACTCTAGCATTTTCTTGCTCAGATAGTAGATGGCTTTCTCCACTTTGTCCTCCGATTCTTGCGCGAGCATACAGCCCATTGTAGTCTCAGTCACTGAAAGGTACAATATCAACGGTTTCCCCGGCTCTGGCGGTGACAACACGGGCGGGTTCTGTAAGTATTCCTTGATCTGTTCAAAAGCAGCTTGGCATCGGCCGTCCCATTGGAATTTCTTGCCTTTCTTCAGGAGACCAAAAAGTGGTTCACAAGTCAAGGTTAATTTTGAGATAAATCGTCTTATGAATTGCACTTTACCCAGAAAGCCACGCACCTCCTTTTCAGTCCTTGGTGGGGGCATCTCTAAGATGGCCTTGATTTTGGAAGGGTCGACTTCGATACCTCTCTGTGTAATCAGAAACCCCAGCATTTTTCCCGCTGTAACACCGAACGTACATTTCTGAGGATTTAGCCGCAACCGGAATTCTCTGATCCTTTGGAAGAACTTTTGCAAGGCGGTGTAGTGGCCCTCTCTTTCTTTGGACTTGACAATCATGTCGTCCACATACACCTCAACCTCTTTGTGGATCATGTCATGCAATATTGTGGTCGCGGCCCGTTGATAAGTAGCTCCAGCATTCTTCAACCCAAACGGCATTACTCTGTAGCAATATGTCCCCCACGGGGTGGTGAATGCAGTCTTTTCTCGGTCTTCAGGTGCCATTACTATCTGATTGTACCCTGAGAAGCCATCCATGAACGAAAGCAAAGCATGCCCCGCTGTGAAGTCCACTAACTCATCGATATGTGGCAAGGAAAAGTCGTCCTTCGGACTGGCTCTGTTCAAATCCCTAAAATCCACGCATACCCGGATCCTGCCATCCTTCTTCGGCACCGGAACAATGTTGGCCAACCAAGTCGGGTACTCGGATACCAGCAAGAAGCCTGCGTCGATTTGCTTGATGACCTCTTCCTTAATCTTGAGAGCCCAGTCCGGGCGGATCCTCCTGAGTTTCTGTTTGACGGGTCGGGCCTCGGGGTCAAGGAGAATCCGATGCTGTACAATCTCAGGATCGATTCCAGGCATGTCTTCGTAGGACCACGTGAAAACATCTTTGAAATCTTTTAATAAAGCGACTAAGCGCTCGCGTTCCTCCGAAGACAACGTGGACCCGATCTGGACCAGCCGCGGGTCCTCCTCAGTACCAACATTTACAGTAATGATTTCATCCATTAAGGGTTTGACAAACCTCTCCTGCTCTTGTTCAATTAAGCGTTGCAAAACCGGAGGAATTTCATCCTCGTCGTTTTCATCAAAATTTTGAAAGTCTGAGTTTATGCAATAAATCAAGGGCACAGAAAAGTACTCAGAAACCACAGTTACTTGATTCTCATTAAGCACATCCAAATCGTCCGAATTCTCGGTTACAACAGACTCAAATAAGAAAGAAAAAGACGATCTGGACAAAACTGTGGCATCCGGGTTATCATCCCCAGGATTACCAGACTCAGACTCAGTCGAGCTGGAACCTGATTCCGACTCACAAGACTCGGTGGAATCAGATTCCGGCTCACTACCTGACCCGGTGCTGCTGGACAAAAATCCCTCTTCGTATTGCCAAGTGAGAGAGGGTGCGATAGATACATCCAAAATAGTTGTTGATAGGCCCACAGCCGTTTCATCCCCAATCATGGAAACCGAGAAGTTATCCCCCAAGCACTTATGGTTGATCGGAGGATCTGAGAGTAGACTTGCCAGTGCTATCCCCATTTCAATTCTAGTGCCCTCGGCCTCCACTGCTCAACCTCAGCTGATGGGTCTATCTGCTCTTTGGCAACGTCATCCCCAGGTAATTGTAGATCAAAGAAAATCTCGAAGCCTGGCACGCGCTTCTTCTCCGCGTTCAGCCACGGCTCGGGGAAGCCACAAAACGGAAAGTCTTCCCCCTCCCGGACAAAGCGTCCGTTCAGGGTACCCTGAATGGGCCTGTGCATTAAGTCAAAAGGCTTCCCCGCCTTCTTCGCTTCGGCTCTCCCAGCCATTTCCTTCCCCTTTCGCATCCAATCCTCTTTGGTGGGCAGATAACCCAAGCCAAAGGTATGAGGGTTGTGTGGCACTTCGGCCAATGCTGCGACGCCCTTCCGGCCGCTCCTTCCTAATCCCATCCCGGGGATGTGTTATAGCTTGTTCATGAGGTATACAGATTGAGCACTGACGTACACTCCCTCATTAACAGTCATGATATTCTGCACAACCCGAGCCTCAGCCAGAGTAAACCCTGATAAGAACACATCTTCTGTGCCGTGCTCGATTTCTAGGATTGGTTGTAATGATGCTATATGAATCTTTGAATACTTAGATACTCTGTTAAAAGTATTTCTACTTTGCATCTAGCACATTCTTATCTAACAATTTCAGGAATTTGTGATGTGCAACCACCTCAAATGACGAGGAAGGGAAAACTCTTTTGTTGATGGAGCACGATGGCTCTTGGATATAATATATGGAAGCTCCGAGCGTATATGTTTTGGGACCGTGAGTCCAGTTTGTTGTACAAGGCCATGTCTTGTTTGATTGTAAGCCAATAAGGCATTTTGTTGCATCATCTAGCTTCTTGAACTATGTTATGGTTTATGTATTTAATAGATGAACATAGAACTCATATTTTGATACCTTAGTTCAATGAGAAAGAGGATATTTGGGATTTCATTATGGTCACAAGGCCGGAAGGGCCGAAAGTCAGAGTACATTGCCGGAGAGCGCCGGTACAAAGAATTTCGCTCAGGACAGAAGCATTGTGAATGCAGGGAAAGTTGAACAACAAACTGCGCTGACGTAGGTAGAACAACAGGGTTCTGAGAGAACCGGGAAAGCCAAAACCCATGAGGGGATTGAAAATGCTGTGGGCACAGGGACAGAAGATGCTGTGAGCATGTGGGCTGAGAGTGCTGCGAGTACAATCTTGCCGGAGCCAGACAGGTGCCTTTTGAATGCCAACGGAATGTGGTGGGAAGACGATGACTTGTGTCTTGCCCACACAGATGAGGATTGGGGGAGCAATCAACCTGACGATACCTGGTATCTCGATGAAGTTGATCACATGACAAGAAGCGGGCAGTACTTCAAGCCCCCGCACCTAGACCAACCAGAGGCATCTGGGAAAGACAAGAAAACTGAAAAGCAGAAAGAGAAGCAGATTGAGGAGGAAGCTGTATTGAAGCAGCTGAAGAAGATACAAGCAGACATCTCCATCTGGGGACTGCTTATGGCGTCATGAGTGCACAGACAGGCTGTCCTATCTGCTATGGACAAGGCTAAACTTTCTATAGATACCACACCAGAGCAGCTGGTTGGACTGGTCTTTCCGGGAGGAGGTTCCCCGATGTTAACCTTTTCAGACAAAGAACTGCCGCCTGAGGGCGCAAATCATAACAAACCCCTCTACATCTCTGTGGAATGTAGGGACAAGTGGGTGCCGGTAGTTCTTGTCGACACGGGATCCGCCATTAATGTATGCCCGTCAAGGACGGCATATGCAATCGGGTTAAAGCCCGCGGACTTTGTGCCAACTACTCAAGTGATCAGAGCCTATGATAACACCAGCAGAGAGGTGATGGGGACCATCAAAATTCAGACCCAGGTTGGTCCAGGACAACACAACATTGAATTCCATGTCTTGGACGTTCCTGCAACCTTTAATCTACTCTTGGGGCTGCTGTGGTTGCACCAAGTGAGGGCAGTCTCTTCCACTCTACATCAGATGGTGAAATACCCCTATGGAAAGGGAGTAGCCATTGTTTTCGGGAATTCATCAATCCATCCACCCTCGCCCCTGCCGGGCTCTGTTGGAACTCTACAACATCCGGTTGATCATCCAGCCATCCGGTAGCCTCTGCCGATTCCTCATACTCAAACCAGTTGACTGTTGTGTCCCCTGATTCTTGGTCATTGAAAAACTAGAGGTTGGCAAGACCCTCTTCCACAGCTGTTAAATCATCCGTTCCCTGCTCAAATCTATCCCCCTGGATCATACACAGTTCTACTCTCTCTGTCAATTTTATACTTGGCTCAGACTGGCCCGCTGACAGGATGTAATTGCTCGGATTGTAGGCTTCTCCAGCAAAATTCCCAGACTGCTCAAACCCCAACTCAACAGTTCCATTCTCCTTTACGATCTCCTCTGCACCGTCTTCAACAGTCGCCACCATTGGCTCAGGTTGGGTTGTAGAGATGTCCAGCATGCACAAAGTCAGTGCAGTTGGGAAGGAGCACCTCTGGCTTAGGTAGATGGGAGGAAGTGATATAGATTCTAGGATCGTAAGACACGACCCCAGTCTGGATGAAGTTGATTCTTTTGGGAGGTGGAGCTTGGTTGTGTGTAGGGAGTGGGTTGGTTGTGACGTTGGGTCTTTCTGGCGGCAAAATCACCTGTTTGTCAACGAGATCCTGAATCTCGTGACGCAATCTGAAGCATTGGTCGGTATCATGACCATGTTGCTGGTGATATGCACAGTATTTGGCTGGGTTGTGAGTGGGGGGAAGTGGATTTGGTAACGGCCTTGGCCCCAGGGGTTTTAGGTGCCCCTTTCTGATTAAGACCCCTAGAGCCTTGGACAAGGGCATGTACAATGGGGTGAAGGTTCTTTGGCCTCTGGGTTGGTATTTAGTGGTCTGTGTATTGCTTCCGGATGCACCGGAGAAGGGTGTGGCTGCCATGGGCCTTGGAGGGATAGGGGGAATGGTGGCGACCATGTTCACCTCCGAAGTTCTTGCAGTTGCAGCGCCGCTCGGGCCTGCATTGTTGTTACGGTTAAAGGTTCTCCGGGGTTGCTCCTTGTCTTGGTCAATCAGACCCTGTTTCATTGCATCTTCAATTTGTACCCCCATCTCGTGCAGATCCGAAAAGGTGGGGAAGGGGAGTACAATCATCTTTTGCATCAGTTTTGGTTGGAGATTGCGCACAATCATCCTGATCTGGTCCTTATCGGTGGGCCTTAAAGTCATCATCGAGGCCTTCGCCCTCCACCGAGTCACAAAATCCGAGAAACTCTCTTTAAGCTCCTGCCTTGTTGTTTCGAGATCACGAGTTGTAATCTCGATCTGGGTGTTGTAAGAGTATTGTGCAACAAAGGCCTCGGCCATCTCGTCCCAACTCTGTTTGACATCATCCTCCAACTTCGCATACCAGATAGCGGCCACACCTGACAAGGTCCGGCCGAATAGCGAAAGCTTCTGGGGTTTGGTGAGGCCCATTGGTTGTAGTATATCTGAGAATAACCGGAGGTGGACCATGGGATCACCAGATCCGTCGAAGCGATCAATCTGCGGCATCTTGAATCTATCCGGTAGCGTCACAGCCACATCGGTATATCCATCCTCGATATCCGGGATAGCTTTTACCCCCTGGGATTTTTTGAATAGCTTCTCGAGCTTGCTCAGTTTCAGTGCTGTAGGGTCTACTTCGAACTCGAAGGGAGAGTCCGGGTGGTTCACGGGTGTATGTACTTTGGATGATTGAGGTGGAAGCGGGGGCGAAGCCGGCCCCATTGGAAGGTCTGTGTCCTCCTGGATGTTCTGGACATTCGGCAAGGTGTTTTGGATGTTTGGTAGGACATTCTAGGTAGTTGGTGTTTGCTCGGGTAAGGGAACCCCTGGTAGAGGAGGAGCTGGATGTGAGGCTGATGCTCCGGCTTGTTGCTGTAGCCGGGTAATTAGTTCCGCCTGTTGGGCCATGATTGTGGCCTGCTGTTTAGAGAATTCCGCTTGGCGGACAGCGTCCTCCTGCATTTGCTTCATACTCTCTTGGATTTGGCGCATCATTTCTTCCATCTCAGCTATATTCTGCTGATCCTGGTGACTGACTGGTATGTGTATCTCTATGGCAGAAACTGGGACCTCAACCCGACTGTTCACTGCTAGGCTTAGACCACTACTCCGGTAACCTCTGTTCAGACACACTACGCCTTCTCGGCCTTCTCCTGACAACCGGGGGTAGAGAATGGAACACTGGCTGTCCGTCAACCAGATCCTCAGATCGATTGAGCCGACGACCTCTTGTCCAAAGTGCTTGAGGAATATCTACTGGGTCGGAAGCAATTGTGCTAAAACTGTCCTAGCAAAAGATAAATAAAGCATAAAGGAAATAAATAACCAGAGAAACGAACAGCATAACAGCTTAAAATAAATACACAACACACAGCTGGGCATAACAACACACGGTCGATAAGCTGAATACACACTGTCCTCAAACACTGATCATTATCCCTGAATTACTGTCCCCCAAGACTGAATCTGATACCCGTAGATAACTGATTCTCAAACACTGACTGATGCCCGCAGGCCTGATGCCTAAACTCATAAGCTGATACATGCATTCCCTGTAGAGACACACTCTAACAGCACATAACAGATAAGTGAGAGCCAAAACACCCCTATGTTGGGGTAGGGTTTCCCTGTCCTATTTTATCAGAAGCTAGGGTTTCACCACGCACGCAGCGGTTTCAAACAACCTATATCGGGTAAGCAACCTGTCCTAGTTTGGAATGGTCACTACAGATTTCGATATGCACTAGGTCGAATGGTCAAAAGGGTGCCCCGGTAAAACCGGGGTTTGTGTTCCCATACTGGCAGAGCCCACAACCGGTCAGCCTTATGGTCATGCCTTGACAAGACAAGCCTCCGGCAAACCGTTCAGGAATAGCAGATGGCAAACATGGTGTCCTAAGCGCACCAATGCAAATGCTATGCAAAGAAACACACAAGTGTAATCAAAACCAGATATCATGGGTTCGAGTCAAGTTCTCTAAATCCCCAACAGAGTCGCCAGAAACTGTAGACGTCCCCGAACGCACCGGGAGGGAATGATGTCCCCCGTTCCGTTCATCTTGGGCTCGCTACAGTTCAGGACTCTAATTGTCACGGTTCTTAATCTGAACCAAAGAGTCCAAATCCGGCAAATCGTTTTGAGAAAACAAATTTTTGAAAGAAGTGCCAAACATGGACTGCTTTGCCAGATACAGAGTCACCACCTAAATATTTTATTTTTGGGAAATTTAGGAAACCCTGACTCGTTTGCCTAAGGCCACGTGTCCGTCATCACCAAAGTTGCCTCGGCTCGGGAACTTGGGTACGATTGGGGAAGGTCACTTCGTGAGCACCCCCGCTCGCCCGATCAAAGATCGGCATCTACTAACCATGATATCGAGTTTTGAAAACCTTATGCATTCTTATTCCGGTTATTAGGCTAGATTTACTATGTGATGCGCACAGCATACAAGTATAGACCGGGTCACCTGAATTGGAACAAAACATTTCGTGTTTGTTTTTTAAAGATGGTTTGCTACTCGCAAGTAGGCTTAAAATGCAGATTTTGCCACCCTCAGGTGGGCTTAGAAAACATGGTTTTGCCACTATCTAGTGGGCTTAAAACTCACAGTTGATGATTTGTCCCAATCCAAATAACCCAACCTTCACCCACAGGCATTCAGGCAGTTATGTCACATAAGCAGATAGCCTC
Source organism: Camellia japonica (assembly GCA_030407325.1). Taxonomy (NCBI): domain Eukaryota; kingdom Viridiplantae; phylum Streptophyta; class Magnoliopsida; order Ericales; family Theaceae; genus Camellia; species Camellia japonica. The sequence continues at coordinate 26,840 of JAPPVO010001117.1, read as the reverse complement.
ATGGTAAGCACGCTATCATGGCAGTCACTCACACACATGCAAGGATGCTAAAGCATAAAAACTTACCGAGTACTCCAAGCCAAAACAGAAGCTAATTAGAAATCCATGCATGATCCTAACTATACCGAAATGCCTAATGCAACACATGCAAAAATGCAACTATAGCAGGCTCGGCTATTCTAAACATGGCATATGGAATGCTACAGCTAACATGTATTCAACTCGGAATTGAAATACAAATGTAGTTAGTATGATGCGTCGAGCCCGGTGCATGCAAAACAGATGAATGAATGCAAACATGCTATTATACTGTATGCTAATTGAAACGTGCCCTAATCTAACCATCATAAGCCGATAAATAAAAGGGAGAGAAAGACGTGGGGTTAGAAGACATAAATCACACGCACGCACACTTATTACAGTTGTGCCCTCACTCGGAGGGTCCAAATAAATAATATACAGTCCCAAATGAATAATTTACAGTCCGAATAAGTACAAAATTCCTAATTAATTAACAAATTAACTAAGGAAGAAAATAAATAACACGCAAATCCATGGACTACCTCAGCTCTGTTCCAAATGATGAATGATGCATGCTCGGGTTGCTTGGCGCAGAAATCCATTGCGACGCCCCAATTAACCTCTGTTTATAATTAAGCCCGGAATGTTGCGCGAAGCCCCAAAAGATTGCCGATTTCTGATTTGCTGTAACAGAGAGCAGGGAAGGGGTATGGCAATGTATTTTCACATATGTATGCTTGACTACTCTTCAGGGGGCGTAGTCCTCGATCCTCGTGCCACCAATCACGCATATCGATGCATGATGGCCGAGGAGTCGATTTGCATTACTCAATATGGAATGAATGCACATATAAACACAACAAGACCGAGACTCCATCATGGATAATCCGGAGTGTCGGTGACTGAGAATTGAGACACGTTCCGTCACTCGGAGTACGAAACGTATCTGGTTTCTCGTGCTCGGGCTAACTCCTATCCCAAACACAATGCAATATGCATGACATGCATGAATGCAACTAAGATACAACCTAACATGCACAATGCTATGAAATGGCATACACGATGCACGAGGTAACATGGCATGCACAATGTACTAACATACAACCTAGCATACACAATGCCATGAAATGAAATGGCATACACAATGCATAGTGGACTTACACCAACACGAGTGGACCTCCACCACACTCACATAGGAGGCCATTAGGACGGAAATGAGACACTCGAGATGCGTGCACACATGCACGCAAATCGAGGACCGAACCTAAGGCATGAATGCCACTCTACCAAAGCATGGTAAGGCATGGAACATGATATGCAAACAAGCAAATTTCAGCACTAAAACATGATGCTAAACAGCCCCGAAACATGGCAATATGGCACCCGATGCAAGAGGTGAACCCCGAAACTCAAAACTAGGCATACACAATGACCTATAGCTATACAAAGCATGCATTATTTGATCATGAAGCATGAAGAAAGAACCAAGGCAGTCCCAAAACATGAACATTTCTAGTTTAAAGCATGGCCAAAAGATGCTAGCAAGATGGCCTAAAATAGCATGCGATTTTGACTATCAAACATGGATTACATGGCACGTATATGAAGCACATGGAATCTCACTAAACCAGAAAAAATCAGTGAACTAAACATTCCAAAATACGCCCAAATACACATGGAAAGACAGCCAACACATGCACAAATGAGGGGCTCCTTTAGAGGGCCATGCAAGGAGTTATTAGGCACATACAAGATAGACATGTGACAGCCCCAAATCAACTTTGAAAATCAAATATGATAGTCTTAAAACTCACTAAATTGACCCTGAAATGTGACTAAGAAGCATGCAAGATAGGGTCTCTTTGGAAGGCTAAAATGACCATCAAACAAGTCAAGGTGAGAGGGGGTCACCCCCCTCTGATTTGGAGGCTCAAAATAGCATCAAAGCCACTGGAAATCCACTAGATTCCAGTGGCTAGAAGGTCAAACAAGGCATGCAACAAGGGCTAGGGTGTAAGGCTCAAAATAGAAGGGAATCAAGCATACAAGGAAGCATGTGACCTCAAATAAGAAAATGCCCTTAATAAAACATGAAGATGATATTAAAACAAGCCTCTTTCCAGTTTATGACAAATCTCAAAAGTGAACATAAATAGGGCTAATCTATCATGCAAAAAAAGGCCCTACAAGAGAGAATAGAGACAAGGGACAGCAGCTGGCTCCAAATGGAAAAGATCCCTTCAACAAAGTTGAAGAGGGGATCAAAAAAAAGCACTTTACCGTTTACATAAAGCCACGAAAATAAACACAAGTGAGGCTAAACTATCATGCAAGAAAAAGGCCTAAAAGAGGGATAAAGAGACAAGTGGTAGCTCCTAGCCTCAAAAAGAGAAGAGGTCTTCAACAATGTTGAGGAGGGGCTCAAAACAAGATATTTTACAGTTTATGACCAAGTCCAAAACAGCTCAAAAATAAGCCTAAAATACTATGCAAAAAAAGGCCTAAAAGAGAGTTAAAGAGGCAAGTGATAGTAGGAGACCTCAAACAGCAAGAGGTCCTTGATCAAACATGAAAAGGGGCTCAAAATATGACTATTTACAGTTTGGGTCGGAGCCCAAAAATACTTTCAAGTATGGCTTATAAATGAACCAAGAAAAGACTAGAAAAGAGGGGAAGAAGACTCACCCTTGTAGAGCAGCAACACAGCAGCTTTTGGACCAAGAAATGGTGCTCCTAACCTCTGAAAAATAGCCTCAAGTTGCTGGAATGGAGTGTGGAGGTGTTGTGCTATGGCTTGTAGTGTAAATGGTGCAAGACTTTTAGGGTTTTGAGGCTTGGAAGAGAGGGAGAGGGAGAGATGTAAGCAAGGCTCTAAAACAAGATTTTGTAACCCTCTGAAATGGAGCTGGAGGGTCTGGTTTTATAGAGGGAGGAGTGGAGAAAAAATGGGGGGAAAATCAAATTCAAATTTCCCCCCCAAAAGACCCCCCTCGGATACAGGATCTGGGGGGGAAAGGAGGGTGCAGCAGTAAGGAACTAGCTGAGGGAAGCATGGCCGGCCAGGTTCAGAGGGTTCAGGTGGCCGGCCGGCCACCTCCCCTGGCCGGCTGGCCAGGTTCAAAAGGGTCAATCAAAAAAAGCTGGCCGGCCACCTATATTGGTGGCCTCCCATGTGTGCACAACACAACAATGTGGTCAAAACCCAGAAAAAATGAACCAGGAGAGAGAAAACCCAACTTTTCAGAGGGGTTCAAAAGGGTCAGCAACAATTGCTGGCCGGCCATAACATATTGGTGGCCTCCCAGGTGTGTACAACACAAATATGTGGTTGATGGCCCAAGAAAGTGGCCCGGGAATGGTCAACACCAGCTTTCTAGCGAGGAAAACGGGCGACGGAGAGCGATGAAGGAATAAAGCTGGCTTTCAGAAAAATTGCTGGCCTCCCACCCTTCTACAAGCTTCCTAACAATGAAAATGAGATCCCTGCCAAAAATGAACTCAAACCGATGTAAAACGAAGGTTCGGGGGCCAAAATGCGCAGCCCGGGGCCCCGAAAACTGACTGTTAAGCACCGGAGGTGGCGTTTGACCACGAAGTTGGTCTCTCGAGCCACAATGTCCCTCAAAAGGGAGGAAATAAGATGCATGCCAAAAACTGGAGCAAACGGAGATGGTTAAGCGGTCCCGAACCGAGGCACACGGCCAACGGCTCCGAAAAATCGAAAACCGGGCTTCAAACGGGAAAAATGGCCTACGACCACGAAACGTAGCCTACGGCCACTGAGAGATGATCTACGAGACCTCTCCCTCCTTTCGGGAAGAGAAAATGGAGAAAACGGAGCCTGGTTCGCAAACCGAGACAAGGCACAAAAGAGTCCGGAAGTCCGGAGGCAAGGCTCGCAGCCGAGACTCTGAGACCTCTGAACGAGCACGATATGCAGCATCACCAAGCGCTCAATCGGTGACGTCTGAGTCTTAAGGTCGGTAAAAAATGGGGTGTCTACAATTATCCATTACATCCATTACATCATACCATTTTATTACTTATATCCTTTCCATGTTAAGCATAGTTTGGCATGTGATTATACCTTTTCCGCATTAAAACATGGCTCTGCATGCGTACACGCCTATTCTGCAAGAATTGTGGTATGAGGGTTTCAGCACATTTTCTGTGTTAGACGTGATTTGTTTTGTGTCCATGCATTTTCTAGGTAAAACTTTGTTCGGCCTGCGCCCCCTATCCATTTTATCCATTGCATCCATTGCATCATACTCTATTCTGTTGCATTCATCCTTTTCGCGTAAACGCGTTTAGGGTCATTATCATCCTATTGCATTGTTATTTCCCAGTATATCTTTCCTTAGTAGATCATTCCTCACTTATATCTTACCACCCAATTACTTGTACTCTTTGTACGAAAGATATAATTCTGCATGTGGCTGTTGCCCTTTCACGTTGAAACATGGCTCTGTTATGTGTAAGCATCCATGCTGCTTTGAGGCCAGTATTGAGGATGTAGGCACTTAGCCTGTGTTAGGCATCGTTTGGCTGTGCCCACTTCTTTTCTATATAAAATTTAGTTTTATTGGCATCTCCATTCCTTTATGGTATTCGTGTGTTTTGCACTGCTTGTGGTTTGATTATTTCGTTACATTGTGTATCATTTTATATTCTGCCCCTGAACTACACTGGTTTGATTCCTTGCAACGGGATACGTAGGCAACCCTCGGGTTCAACCAACTACATCTGCATTTTGTTTGTCTGCCCAAGTCTTACGGCCTTGTCAAAATGGGTCATCTTCGGGCTTTGTCATTCACTCACGTCATTTCATGACTTCAAGCTCTGTCAAAGAGGGGCAACTGTAGACACCCCATTTTTTACTGCCTTTAACACTTGGGCGCCTCAAGTTGAACACTCGATGATGAAATAATATACTGTACAAACGTTCATTTTTTTCAGCAAATAGCTTCAGTTTTTGAGCTTGTAATCCCAACCTTACACTCCATTTTGACAAAAATATTTTAGACTTTAAAACCCACTTTTTCAAAATATTTTTCCAAATGTTTCTACGATGTTCTGAGGCTTGCATTTTGATTAAAATAGTGCACTTTTCGGTAAACTGAGTAAGGACAAAGTGAAAATAAATGGAAGAGACATGAAATATTTGAAAACTATTTAAAAACATCTTATTTATAGGTTTGGAGTTGAAGGAAATAGGAGAGGATGGAAGAAAACTAGTTCAGGAAAAGATTGAGCATCAAACCATTATGAAGAAAATGAGCAGCCTTCGCAAAATTAGTCATATCTCTTTGTACACTTCGAATTTAGATATAAGACCATTACCATTGGAAAGTAGACTTCTAGGCTTCAATTTAGCTCAAGAATCACCTAAAATTGAGTTCGGATTAGTCGGGCATGAAAATAGATTTTTCTTGCAAGTAACTGGCCGACCACTTAAGAAGCTGGCCGGCCGGCCAGTTGATGAGAAATTTGACCATTTCAAGTGACCGGACGACCATGTGTCCCAACATACCAATTTTAAGGGCCAGCCGTCCCCCTACATGGCCGACCAGCCAGGTTTCTTGGCTGACATATATTTTGCTACCAACTATTCCCCCTATGTGCATGTCTTGCACCAGCTGGCTCAATACAGATATTTCTGACTGAGGCAACTGTTTTTCTATATATACTTGACCATTCCTTATGTTTTTAGGCTAGAAAAAAATCCTAAGAGCTCAAAGCTTGCCAAACACTCTCCCTCTTTATCTTTCAATATATACATACACTCTACATACACTGCCTAAACCAAAAATTTGAGTCTCCTTGATGAGGTTCTTAAGCCAAAATTTCACCAAAGTTGCCTCGGCTCGGGAACTTGGGTACGATTGGGGAAGGTCACTTCGTGAGCACCCCCGCTCGCCCGGTCAAAGACCGGCCTCTACTAACCATGATATCTAGTTTTGAAAACATTGTGAGTTCTTATTCCGATTATTAGCCTAGGTTACTATGTGATGCTCGCAGCAAATAAGTATAGACTGGGCCGCCTGAATTGGAACAAAACATTTCATGTTTGTTTGTTTGCAAATGGTTTGATGGTGCTACCCGCAAGTAGGCTAAGACGCGGATTTGCCACCCTCGGGTGGGCTTAGAAAAACATGATTTTGCCGCTATCTGGTGGGCTTAAAACAAACATTTGATGAATTGTCCAATCCAAGTAACCCAACCTCCACCCACAGGCATTCAAGGCGGTTATATCACATAAGCACATAGCCTCATGGTAAGCATGCTATTCATGGCAGCACTCACACGCATGCAAGGATGCTAAAGCATAAAACTCACCGAGTACTCCGAGCCAAAAACAGAAAACCGATTAGAAATCATGCATGATCCTAATTATACAGAAATGTCTAATGCAACGCATGCAATAATGCAACTATAGCAGACTCGGCTATTCTAAACATGGCATATGGAATGCTACAGCTAACAAGTATTCAACTTGGAATTGAAATACAATGCAGTTTGTATGATGCGCCGAGCCCGGTGCATGCAAAACAAATGAATGAATGCAAACATGCTGTCATACTGTATGCTAATTGAAATATGCCCTATATCTAACCATCATAAGCGGGTAAATAAAAGGGAAGAAAGACGTGGGGTTGGAAGACATACATCACACTCACCCACACTTATTACAGTTATGCCCTCGCGCAGAGGGTCCGAATAAATAATACAGTCCCAAATGAAAGAATAATACAGTCCGAATATTATACAAATCCCTAATTAATTATCAAATTAAACTAAGAAAGCTGTAAAATTGGCTTGCAAGCCAGGGGCTGCCTTGACTCCGCTCCGGATAATAAAATGATGCATGTTGGGCTGCCTTGCGCAGAAATCCACGGCGATGCCCCGATTAGCCTCTGTTTGCAATGTTTCTCGAAATGCGTGCCAGACTCCGAAAAGTTGCTGATTCTCTATTTTGCTGCAACAGAGAGCAGGAAAGGGGCATATCAATGTATTTCACAAATATATGCATGCCTCGATCTTCGTGCCACCAATCACGCATCTCGATGCATGATGGCCGAGGAATCGGATTGCACAACTCAATATAGGATGAATGTATATGAATGCTACAACAAAACCTAACTCCATCATGGGTAATCCGGAGTGTCGGTGACTTGGGATTTGAGACCCGTTCCGTCACTTGGAGTACGAAACGCGCCTCGTTTCCCGTGCCCGGGCTAACTCCTATCCCGAACACGATGCAATATGCGTGATATGCATGAAATGCAACTAAGATACAATCCTAACATGCACAATGCTATGAAAATGAGATGTCTCGAAATGCGTACACACGGGCACGCAAACCGAGGCGATGACCGTAAGGCATGAAATGGCATGGAAATGATATGTAATGAGATTAAAATGAGATGTCTCGAAGTGCGTGCCCACGGGCACGTAAACCGAGAAACTGACCTACGGAATGCAATGATGCTAAAATGGCATACAAAATGCAGAATGGACTAAAATAAGATATGCGATGCAATATGGGCTTACACCAACATGAGAGAGCCTCAGCCACACTCACACGGGAGGCCGTCAGATGAAAATGAGGTGCCTCGAAATGCGTGCACACAGGCGCGCAAACCGAGGCGATGGCATACGGAATGCGATGAGACTAAAATGGCATACAGAATGCAGAATGGACTTATACCAATATGAGAGAGCCTCAGCCACACTCACACGGGAGGCCGTCGGATGAAAATGAAGTGCCTCGAAATGCGTGCCCACGGGCGCCCAAACCGAGGCAATGCGTTAAAGCATGGGATGACATGGAAAATGCGAAATGGACTTATACTAATATGAGTGAGCCTCAGCCACACTCACATGAGAGGCCGTCGGATAAAAATGAAGTGCCTCGAAATGCGTGCCCACGGGCGCGCAAACCGAGGCAATGCGTTTAAGCATGAAATGACATGGAAAATGATATGCAAACATGCAAATGGAATTTCAGCACTTACAAATGATGCAAAACAGTCCCGAAAGGTGGGGAAATGATACCAAATGCCCGGAATGGTCCCGAAATGCGATAATAAGCACCCGGAATGGCCTATAGCCATACTAAACATGCATAATTGGTACGTGACATGAAAAGCAGTAGCAAGGCAGCCCCAAAATAGCATTATTTACAGTACAAAACAAGGCGAAATAATGAGCATAGATAGGTCAACAATAGCATGCAAAAATACGGGCCAAGAGAGGGGTATTGAAGCAAGTAGTGTATGCGATGCTCAAATGGAAAAGTACCCTTCTACAACACTGATGAGGGGATAAAAATATGCACATTTACAGTAGATGACATCCCCAAACTCAGTATGAAAACATGGTAAAAATGCTATGCAAGAATAAGGATACATTAGGCTATAACATGAAGTACCCCAAAAATTCATCAAACCAGGAAAGATCCTTAATGAAATATGTCAAGAAGATCAAAATATGACTCTTTCTAGTTCTGATGATGGCCGAGAACAGAAGCTAGATAAGCTTAAAAAAGCATGCAAAATGGGGGTCAAAGAGGGGTATAGAGACAAGTATAACATGGAGACCCCAAACAAGATTGATCCCTTCTATAATGTTGTAGAGGGACACAAAATAAGCTCACTCACAGTTCATGACATGTTCCAAAACAGACTGCATGTAGGTCAAACAAATCATGCAAGTTTACGGTAAATATGAGAAATTATGAAGCAAGTGCATGATAGAGAGGCCAAAAAGGGTTGATCCCTTCTTAAATGTTGAAGAGGGGCTCAAAATAGGCCCACTCACAGTTTATATTGTGCTCGAAAACAGATCACTCATAAGCCTAATATTTCATGCAAAAACAAGGGTAAAACATGGATTCAAAGCAAGTAGCATATGGAGCATGAAAAAAAGGTTGAGCCCTTCTTCAATGTTGAAGAGGGCTTCAAAATAAGCACAATATCAGTTCATGAGATGCTCCAATTCAGATCACACATAGGCCAAATATTCAATGCAAAATAATGGCATATAAGAGGATATTGAAAGAAGTGCAAGATGGGGGGCTCAAACAGAGTTGAGCCCTTGAACAAACATCAAGAATAGCTCAAAAGAGGACCACTTTCAGTATTGGTCGGAGCTCAAAACAGTGAGCAAGTAGGGTTAAGAAAAGAGGCAAGAAAGTGGTGTAAAAGAGGGAGTTTGAGACTTACCCTTGAAGACCTTTCTTTCCTTGCTTCTTGGCTTGAGAAATGTTGATTCTAAGCCTTCAAGAACCTCTTCTTGTTGCTGGAAATGGAGTGGTGATGGTAGGGCTTGATGATGATCAAGAAATGGCACCAAACTTGAAGATTTGAAAGAGATAGAGAGGGATATCAATGTGTATGCTTGAAGCAAAAATTTCTAACCCTCCTAAGAGTGTTTGAGCTGCTGTTATATGGACAAAAGGAGGGGTGGCAAGTGGAGGGAAATGCACCCAAGTATTCCCCTCCAAAAATATCCCCCGGATACAGATCTTTTCTGGGGGAAACAGCTGTGCAGCTGTAAGGAACACATCCCAAGGAGCATGGCCGGCCAGCTATCTTTATTGGAGGTGGCCGGCCGGCCACCCCCTATGGCCGGCCGGCCAAGGGGTAAAAATGAACTCTTGAATTAATGGCCGGCCACCACACATTGGTGGCCTCCCATGTGTGCTGAACAAGACCCTATGGTTCAAATTTGACAATTCTGAAACAGGAGAGAGAATAGGCCAATTCAAAGAGGGGTTCAAAAGGTTCAATGAGAATTACTGGTCGGCCATATGTTTTTAGGGTCCTCCCATGTGTGTACATCACAAATATATGGTTTTGGTTTGAAGAAAATGGCCCTAGGGTGGTCAACATTAGCCCGGAAGTGAGAAAAACGGGCGCCGGGGGGCGCCGGAAGAGCATAACAGGTTGCTTGGACAATTACTAGCCTCCCACCCTCCAGTGACCTTCCTTATGATGAAACAGAGGTACCTGCCAAAAATGAACGAAAACCGATGCAAAACGAAAGCTCGGGGACCAAAACACGCAGTTCGAGGTCCCGAAAATAGGCTGTAAGCACCGAAAGTGGCATTCGGCCACGAAGTGGGTATCTAAGACCCCAGTGTCCCTCGTTAGGGAGTAAATGAGATGCATGCCAAAAACCGGAGGAATCGGGGATGGTTGGGTGATCCCAAACCGAGGCACACGACCTGACGGCTCCGAAAACCGGGAACCGGGCTCCGAAATGGGCAAAATGGCCTACGGCCACGAAAAGTAGCCCACGGCCACTGAGAGATGATCTGCTAGACCTCTCCCTCCCCTCAGGAAGAAAAACAGAGAAAATCGAGTCTGGTTCGCAAACCGAGACAAGGTGCAGAAGAGGGTTCGGAAGTCCGGAGGCAGGGCTCGCAGCCACGACTCTGAGACTTCTGAACGAGCACGATATGCAACATCACCGAGCACTCAATCGGTGACGTCTGAGTCTTAAGGTCGGTCAAAAATGGGGTGTCTACAGTTGCCCCTCTTTGACAGAACTCGGAAGTCACAAGTGACGGGAGTGAATGTCAAAGCCCAGAGACGACCCATTTTGACAAGGCCGAAGACTTAGACAATCATACAAGATGAACAGAGATATGCGCCCGCAGGCGTGCCCGCAGGCAAAGGGGGGGCAAAATGCAAATGATATGCACAGAGCCAAATGATCATGCAAATGCAGCAAGCTGTAATGAGGCAAGTATTCGCAAATAGATGCAACAGTTTTAAGCAAGAATGCAAAGCAACAACTACATTTCATGCAGTTAGGAATGCGGAGAATCATTCGGTTCTCGTCGCGTCTCACACGGAGAAGATACGATACCTGCGCGATTCGTCTGGTCGCACCAGCCTCAAATGAACCGTACATACAATAGCGTGCCTGCAAAAGAGAGAAATTCAACAAGAACAACATGCTAATAACATATATTCAATGTGATTCCTGTGATTCCGAAAGTTTGACACACGCGGTGTCGGCGAGTGAATGCAACACAATGCAAGGAAGGAACACGCGTGACAACGCATGCTCGAGCACAGAGGTATGGTACACCGAGCAAACATGCATAACAATGCAAAATGAGCACGAATCAGGGTGCCCGTTGCTGCGAAATAACGAGTAAGAAAACGCGCATTTCGGTGAAGGCAACTTGATCGCGACCTCTGATTCACCTCCCAGAGAGGTTACAACATGTTCAAAAAGGATACACCTTGATTTTGATGAGTGATGATGAGACACATGTCAGAAACTGCAGCTGAAGTTCCGGCGGACCGATTTCGCGACCGGAAGTGCACTTTTCTTGAACTTTTTCAGGTCCCGGGAGCTCCAATCTTCCTCAAAATTTGCAGAGAGCTAGAGGGGGGTGTGGGGGAGATGGCCGGCCAAGTGGTGGTCCTAGGGGAGGCCACCGGCCATGCTTCAAAAAGCAAATGGCCGGCCAGCCAGGAAAGGTGGCCGGCCGGCCATCTGCCCAAAAGTAGGGGCAATTTCGTCTTTTTTCTCATTTCTATATATACACTCACCCATTCAATCCGAAATCACTCCCACAGCCGTGGAAACTTCTCTTCTTGCTCTCTAAGCCATTTTTTCTTTCAGATCTGCACTTTATACGCGCTTTTCAGCCTTTTCTGCAAGTTGTTTTCGCGAAATCCTTCAGTTTTAAGCACTTTGAAGCGACTAAATTTTGATTTCGGAGCTTCTTCTCTCATTTTCACCACTTGAGGTAAGTTTGTCTCAATATTTGGAAGATTTTCTCGGGAGTTGACTTTTGTTGACTTTTTCATTTCCCGGGAGTTGACTTTTGTTGACTTTTTCCAATTTTGGCTCATTTTTGCTCATTTTTGCTCCTTTTTGCAGATTTCTTGAAATGGCAGGCAATTTCCCTCACGGTGGAGGTCCTCCAGGCGCCGGAGATGATTTTGATATTATGGCACTCCCCCCGAGGGTCCGTCCTTTTGTCCCTGAGAGATATGCCCCGGCAGTGCACATCCTTCCGCGAGCGGTTTTCCGTCATTTCACTGACTTCAATGATCGGGTACCCGGAGACTTGCTTCTGCGAGAGCCGGAGCAGCACCTCTCTTCCGAGGCACGAGAGGTATTTTACTTCATTTTCTGCATTTTCCGTGCGCTTTGTAGCTTTGCCATGCTTAAACACACAGTTTTAGCTTATGACATAGTACTTTGCTTGCATCCTGAACATGTGACTTAAACACTTGAATTTCTGAACATTAGGCTCACTGATTGATTGTGAATGCACGGTACACATTAGTTAAGCATTGAACCACGGTCCAAACACTGATTTGTCGAACACACAGCCCGAATTCGAAGGTGAACACACGGCGCACACTGACTACGAGTAGAACACACAGTCCTAAACTCTGATTTTCTGAACACACAGTCCAAGTAGAATGGTGAACACACAGCCCACACTGATTACGAGTAGAACACACAGTCCCAGATATAAATTAAAGTGAACACGTAGCCCACTGATTAGGATTTGAACACGCAGCCCAAAACACTGATTTACTGAACACGCAGCCCAGGTAGAAATAAAGGTGAACACGCAGCCCACTAATTAATGATTTGAACACGCAGCCCAAAACACTGATTTACTGAACACGCAGCCCAGGTAGAAATAAGGTGAACACGCAGCCCACTGATTAATGATTTGAACACGCAGCCCAAAACACTGATTTACTGAACATGCAGTCCAGGTAGAAATAAAGGTGAACACGCAGCCCACTGATTAATGATTTGAACACGCAGCCCAAAACACTGATTTACTGAACACGCAGCCCAGGTAGAAATAAAGGTGAACACGCAGCCCACTGATTAATGATTTGAACACGCAAGCCCAAAACACTGATTTACTGAACACGCACCCAGGTAGAAATAAAGGTGAACACGCAGCCCACTGATTAATGATTTGAACACGCAGCCCAAACACTGATTTACTGAACACGCAGCCCAGGTAGAAATAAAGGTGAACACGCAGCCCCCTGATTAATGATTTGAACACGCAGCCCAAAACACACTGATTTACTGAACACGCAGCCCAGGTAGAAATAAAGGTGAACACGCAGCCCACTGATTAATGATTTGAACACGCAGCCCAAAACACTGATTTACTGAACACGCAGCCCAGGTAGAAATAGTGAACACGCAGCCCACTGATTAATGATCTGAACACGCAGCCCAAAACTGATTTACTGAACACGCAGCCCGTAGAAATAAAGGTGAACACGCAGCCCACTGATTAATGATTTGAACACAGCCCAAACACTGATTTACTGAACACGCAGCCCAGGTAGAAATAAGGTGAACACGCAGCCCACTGATTAATGATTTATTTGCACATTGCTACTTCAATTCATTTGCACACACTCTTATCGTTTCATTGCGTACTGAACACATGTATTCATTCTGAGTGCAGGTTGGCTCTCGCACTACGAGGATATGGCTCCACTGCCGCGAGGGAGTGGTACGCCGAGCTCCCGGAGGCTGTCCGGGATTTAGTTGACGCAGCGGGTTTGGACCATTCTGCATGGGATTATCACACTGTCCTGCCAGCAGGACACTATTGCTGCTCTGGTGGAGAGATGGTGGGACACCACCAATTCTTTCCATTTTTCTGCCACCGGGGATATGACCATGACCCCGCTGGATTTTGCTGTACTCACCGGTCTAGACACAGGCGGTTGGCCCTTCCTTATGACGAGGATATGGGTGAGTGGGAGGCAGCATGGGTGCATCTGTTGGGGGCTCGCCCACCTGTAGACAGAGCTTCCAGGAGAGTCCGGTACACCTGGTTCTCTGCCCGTTTTCGGAGGCCAGAGATGGAGCCTGAGTCTCCTGAGGAGATTGAGCAGTACACCCGAGGTTTTCTCATGTTCCTCTTTGGCACCACTTTGTTTGCTGATAGGGGGAACACTGTTGGATTGTATCTCCTGAGTGCCCTAGTGGACCTATCACAGGTCCATCGGTATGACTGGGGTGGCGCTGGCCTGGCTACCCTTTACTGTTACATGAGTGCAGCCTCTCGCGGACGGGGAGACTTACTCGGCGGCTACTGGAGAGCCTGGGAGGTACGTTCTGTCCTCTTGATTTATGTTTCTGCTTCTCATTACTTGTTCATTGCACACACGGCGCACTTTACATACTGTATTTTGCCCTCAGCACTTTGTATTCACATTCCGCACTGCTTTTCTCAGCTATGGGTGTACGTGTATTTTCCCGCGTTAGCTCCAGAGATGGAGGTGGCAGGGTTTCTTATGGCTCCGTTCTCATTGGTATTTGAGGGCGAGCACCGGCCGAGACCTCGAGAGACTCTCTTCTACCTGCGACAGTATTTTGATACTGTGCGGACGACAGAGGTATTTCAAAACTCTCAGTTCCTTTCATTTTCATCTTTGATCTGCCCTGTATACTCCTGATCTCTGATTGATTTATGCACTGGTTATCCGCAGATCACTTGGCAGCCCTGGGCGGTCTTAGGAGATGGCCTCCGATATCAGTATCCCGGAGGATCGAGTAATTCCCAGTATAGGTTCCTACTCGAAGGACCGATCGGTAGGGCATGGTTCCTGGGGGAACGCTTTCTGCGCCAGGTGTGGGGGTACGATTCTCAGGACCCTCCCGCTGTACCTCCAGCCACTATGCGGACTGCAGATAGACTTTCTACCCAGGAGGTCACTAGTGCTATGCAGGGCACCGATGCCTTGTTATATCTCATGGATGGGGACTACGCCACCTATCGTTGTATATATCTGATGCCCCCCTTGGCGGGAGTGCGTGCTCCGACACTGAGGCCTACTGATGCACCATCTTCGAGTCGTGCCCGTGCTACGGACATCCCTTCCTCTAGCAGGGCTGGTGCATCTAGGGGTAGAGGTAGTTCGATTCCTCCGATCCCTCCGTCTCTTCATCCTCATGCTGGGTGGCCAGACATGCCGACCGAGTTGACGAGTTGGCGGTTCGGGACTCCTTACCAGGTCCTGCTAGAGCCTCCTCTTCCTGACCACGGATATGTCAGAGACCCTGATTCACCACCGGTATGTTTTACAGCTTTGATTCATCAGTCAGATATTTGGACATTCATTCCTTTACTGATAGTTTTGCATTTGTACTTGCAGCCTCCAGTTGAGTACACGGACGAGCTGCTCGGATGTTGGCCACATTCGAGGGCATGATCCTACGGAGGGAGGCACAGCTAGCCATCATGGGCGTGCAGGTATTATCCATCTTTCTTGTATTTAGCATAGTTCTGATAACATACTGGTTTGAACATTCTGCTGTATTATAGTCTGTGTAGAGCACATCTGACACACACACCCCACTCACATATTGTACTTGTATCTGCTTTTCATATTTGAACTGATGCATTGAACTCACCACTTTCAGATGCCTCCCGTATATACTCCGTCGCAGGCCAGGCCACCCGGGCCTTCTCAGAGAGGTCGAGGTACTGGGCCATCTGGGCCTTTGAGAGGAGCTGGGCCTTCCAGGCCTTCTCAGGGAGTAGGGCCATCTAGGCCTGACCGAGGAGCTCGAGGAGCAGGGTCGTCTCGCAGACGTAGGGCACCCATTGTTGAGGAGGAGGAGGAGGAGGTCGCAGACCGTGAGTCAGAGACATCTGCTGGGAGGAGGCTCCGTCTTGGTTCTGGGAGTGGAGGTGAGGCTGAGGGGGATCCTGAGGATGACAGCTCTGACCCGATGGTGATGATGGTGCAGAGGTTATCCCGCAGAAGAGATGAGAGGGCCTCCTCATTCCCGTTCCGAGGATATTGATGTTATTATTTCCTGCTTTATTTTACCTTTTGGCTAGTAGTTTGTAGCACTTTGCACATTCTTAGGCAGTTTTATATCCTGTAAAACTTGTACCTTTGTTTTTGTGAAACATGACGGAATGAAACAGCTTTTGAAAAGATGTTTGTATTTGAAATTCTTAGCATCGCATCGCATCGCCTCATCATTTTGCACACAAATGAAATTGATGGGAATGTGCCTTGTGTATTTACCAGGTCAGGTAATGAACCGACGCAACAAATCAAACAACTCGACTCACTAAGAATAACAGAATCTTAGCAAGTTTACAACTCGATAAGCAAAGTACAACAATGTTAACGACTCGATAAACAAGACTTAAACAAAATTGCGTGAACCAAAGTAACAACTCAAAACATAAAATGCGACAGCTCAACAAACTTACAACTCGATAACAAAGCAACAACTCGATAAGCAAAAGTACACAAAGCGCACTTCGGACGGACGATCTGGATGATGGAACGTATCCGAAACTGAGAGAAATGGAGGCCTTCGACATCCCCGATGCGTAGAAATGCCTCAAACTTCTTTTCGGAGGGTAAAATAGGACCAATGCGTGGCCGAACACATTTTGCATTTGGAGACTAGAGAGTGGCCGGCCTACTAGAATAGATGGCCGGCCGGCCACCTCCCCCACACCCAGAATTTTGACACGTGTCCTTTGAATAGTGTTTTTTGCCCCCCTATAAAAGCCCCAGCCCTGGAACTATTCATTTCATCACCGTTTCTTTCTCACAAAAATGGAGGCATTTCTCGCAGAAAATCTCACAACTTGGATTTCTTCTTTAGACGGCTCAGAAAAGTTGAACTTCCGGGGTTTCGGCTTGAATGCACTATTCACGATGCGCCGGACTCCGCTACATCTTCCTTTCCTCCATGCCGCGGCGAGGTTTTGGAACCCGGTGACGCTGTCTTCAGCTTCGGAGGGCAAGAGGTATGTCCCACTTTTCGAAATTTTCAAGTCTTGATGAGTCTGAACACTCAGAAGAGATTTTGCCTCAGTCTCGTTTTGGCCATGCCCAAGCTTTAGGGCGGATGTGTGGTTTCAATGCGCATGATGCTCGATCTCTGATTGGTGATGGGATGTTGGATATCCCGAGCCTGATTTACCGATTCTCTGATGCGGTGTGACCGCAGTGACCATCATTGGCAAGGTTTCCGACAACATGCCCTCTGCTTGTGCATGCTATCTCATTTTCTGTTTGTCTCGGGCTCCAGAGGGGCTAGCATCCGTTTGATTGAAGTCGCTCAAGGCTTGAGGAAGGAAAAAGCTGTATCGCCATGACATTGGCCGAAACGCTGCTAGGTTTGGATGCCTTCTATTGCCGGGAGACGACTAGATTTGCAGGGAGTCCACTACTGCTACAGTAATGTTTCCCACCCGATCTCACACATGTATTTGCTCACATCACTCGGCCCCAGGCTCGGTTTTTCTCACAAAACCCTCATCTTACTCTTCTCTCATCGCACATCTCTCTATTCTTTATTTTCTCTCATTTTTCATCCCTCCCCAGATTGGTTGATGGACAAATTGCAAGTTGTGGACTCTTGCCCTGCTTACTCAGCCCGCGGCTACTTCTTTCGACAACGCCTAGTTGACGCCCTTGATGAGGGATGGTGGTTTGAATGGATGTGCAATTTGTCTGCCGATCACATTGCTTGGCGCTGTCCTTGGCTTAACCTTCCGGCGATGAGCTATAGCATGTTCCAGGATACTGGGATCCGTCTGATAGGCTTGACTCATTGTGTATTCTATTTCCCATTCCGTATTCTGCGTCAGTTTGGTCATGATCAGACTTGCCCTCCGGAGGGAATTGAGTACCCGGTCACTTTTCCAGTTCGAGGTGCACAGCTGGCTCGGCATACTACGGCCTGGAGGACTAGAGAGCTCCTGCCCTCCGCCCCTATTTTCAGTTGCACTCTGTCTGATGAGTGTTGGGATTGGCTCAACGAAGAAGCACAGGTCGGGCCTAGGTTGGCATCAGAGACTTCAACTAGCTCTGGCAGGGGGCGCAGGGACACCTGACTTGACTATGCCCCGGATTTATTGCTTTACTAGTACTTTCAAGTTTTCTTCCTGAGTGTAATAAAAAGCAACTTCAATTGTATGCAAGAGCAAGAGAACTCTGTTTTGAAATCAATGAAATTGAAGGTTGTGGTACTGAAATTCTCCGCTTTGGTCCAAAATGGTCTTAGTTGTAAAAGATTAATTTGAACAAAGTCAACTTTTATTAAAACTTTTCAAAATTATTTTCGATATGGATCAAAACTGGACATGCCTGAGATCTGTCACTGAGATGCACACCCCAGATCCTGGCAACTGGAAAGTTGCCCCTAGTTTGAAAGGTACCGCAGCACTTCATTGCAACGGAAAGTTCCCCTAGTTTGAATAGCACTGTACCGGAGATCACAATAATGCTGATGAATAGAGATGACTGAGATGATCGAATGGACAAAGTTGATCGGGGAAAAGATTTGTGGCTGAACTTCAAGACAGTTGCCTACGTATCCCAAAGATGGGAATCAAGCCTCACGTAGTTCCGGCTCAGGTTCGCTCGGGTATTTTCACTCTCCTTTTGCGCTCTAAACTTTTGCCAAGGCCGCCCTTTGCGGGTTTTCAACCTTGCGAGCTCAGTTTTTATAATTTCAAATTTTCTGTGCTCTGAGTTTTGCCTAGGTCGCCCTTTCGGGTTTTCGGCCTAGCGAGCCTCTCAGGGTAGTATTTCTTCTTCAACTTGTCATGTTGATCGGTTTGGGAAAACTCTAAGCCATCTAGATCCATCAGAACCACAGCTCCACCAGACCAGATTGACTTGATAATGTAGGGACCAGTCCAATTAGGTCTGAACTTGCCCCTTGGGTCGTGGATGGGAGCTCGGTTTGTCTTTGAGCACCAATATTCCTTCCTTCAAATTCCTGGACTTAACCTTCTTGTTAAAGCCCGGGCGATTCTACGTTGATAACTTTGGACATGGTACAGTGCTTTCAGCCTTCTTCTTTCATCAAGCATGAGTTCCTCAAATCTGCTCTGTTGCCCAGTCTGCCTCGGCTATTTGACACTCGGCCATACTCTTAATCGGAACCTTATCTCAATAGGTAGAACGGCCTCCATCCCATAAACCAACGAGTACGGAGTCCGCCCAGTAGAAGTTCTGATTGAAGTCCTGTAGCCCCCCACAGAGCGAACGTAGCTTATCTGGCCAGTCCCGATAGGTTTCCACCATCATCTCTGCAGTATGCGCTTGATATTCTTGTTGGCGGCCCAACCGCTCCGTTGGTTACGGCCGATAGGTAGACGACTTATGAAAAATCCACATTGTATTTCTCCAACAAATCAATCACCTCCTTCTTGAAGTGGGAACCATTGTCTGAAATTATTTCGTTTGGGACCCCATAGCGACAGATGATGTTGTTTCTGATAAACTTTGCGACATGCGAAGCCTTCAACACCGCATAAGATTGGGCCTCAACCCACTTTGTGAAATAATCTATCGCTACCAAGATGAACTCATGCCCATTCGACCCCCTTCGGCGTGACAGCTTCCGATTACACATCAATTCCCCAGACTGAAAACGGCCATGGCGAAGTCATGTTGTACAGCTTTTTGGCGGGATGTCATACGATTTGCATGAATCTGACATTTGTGGCATCGCCGGACGAAACTAATACAATCCTCCTCCATGGTGGACCAATAATAACCCTGTCTGAGAATCTTCCGTGCCAACATTATCCCGTTCATGTGTGCACCACATTCTCCCCCGTGGATGGCTTCCATCAGACGCTTTGACTCTTCGGCATCAACCACAGTTTTATGCATTCCCAGATGACCTCGTTTATACAGTTTACCCCCGCAGATGATGAACTGAACTGCCATTCTTCTGATTGCTCTTTTGTCTTTGGCATTTACCCCTGGCGGGTATGCTTCTTTCTCCAAGAAGTTCCAGATGTCGTAGTACCAGGGGTGTTCGTCCTGAACTTCATCTATGGCTGCAATCGACTCATAGGCAGGTACAAATTTCTGGTCAATGATGACTGGACGCATTCGGACTCCACACGGGATGTCTATCATAGAAGATAGAGTTGCTAAAGAATCTGCGAACCTGTTGTTCTCTCTTAGTAGATGAGCAAAACTTAGCTTCTCGAACCGGGGAATCAGCAAATCCAAGGTCTGGTGATACATCATCATCTTTTCCTCTTTTACTTTCCAGTCTCCTTTAGCTTGAGACACAACAAGGTTCGAGTCCCCAATGACGTCCAACCGTCTTGCCCCTAGTTCCAGGGCTGCTTCTAAACCAGCAATGCACGCTTCGTATTCTGCTTCATTGTTCGAGACTTTGAATCGGAGTTTGAAGGCGAGAGGGATACGGGAATCATCGGGTGCTATCAGCAACACTCCTATCCCATACCCGTGTTGATTTGACGCTCCGTCAAAGTACATCGTCCAAGTTTCATCGTCGATATGCAGAATTGATTCATCCGGGAACAAGTACTCAACTGCTTCATCCCCCTCGACCGGGTGGTCGGCAAGGAACTCTGCCACTGCTCTTCCTTTCACTGACTTGCGTGTCACGTAAGTGAGATCAAATTCGGAGAGCAACAGCAACCAACGAGCTAGCCTACCCGTAAGCGCTGGTTTCTCGAAGAGATATTTGATGGGATCAAGTCGTGAAACCAGCATTACAGAGTGAGCTAGCAGGTAGTGCCGCAGCTTCCTGGTAGCCCATACCAAAGCTAAGCAAGCCTTTTCCAGTGGTGTATATCGGGTCTCATACTCCAGTATCTTCTTGCTGAGATAGTAGATGGCTCTCTCCACCTTGTCTTCTGATTCTTGTGCAAGCATGCAGCCCATTGTAGTTTCAGTCACTGATAGATACAAAATCAACGGTTTCCCTGGTTCTGGCGGTGGCAACACGGGTGGGTTCTGTAGATACTCTTTAATCTGTTCAAATGCAGCTTGACATCGGCCGTCCCATTGGAATTTCTTTCCTTTCTTAGGAGACAAAAAGTGGTTCACAGTCAAGGTTAATTTTGAGATAAACCATCTTATGAATTGCACTTTACCCAGAAAGCCTCGCACCTCCTTTTCAGTCCTTGTGGTGGCATTTCTAAGATGGCCTTGATTTTGGAAGGGTCGACCTCGATGCCCCTTTGTGTAATCAAAACCCCAGCATTTTTCCCGCTGTAACACCGAATGTACATTTCTGAGGGTTTAGCCGCAACCGGAATTCCCTGATCCTTTGGAAAACTTGTGCAAGGCGGTGTAGTGGCCCTCTCTCTTCCTTGGACTTGACAATCATGTCGTCCACATACACCTCAACCTCTTTGTGGATCATATCATGTAATATTTGTGGTTGCGGCCCGTTGATACGTAGCTCCAGCGTTCTTCAACCCAAACGGCATTACCCGGTAGCAGTATGTCCCCACGGGGTGGTGAATGCAGTCTTTTCCCGGTCTTCCTGGTGCCATCACTATCTAGTTGTATCCTGAGAACCTCCATGAATGAGAGCAATGCATGCCCTGCTGTGAAGTCTACCAACTCATCGTTGTGCGGTAAGGGGAGTCGTCCTTCGGACTAGCTCTGTTCAAATCCCTGAAGTCTACACACACCGGATCCTGCCATCTTTCTTCGGCACCGGAACAATGTTGGCCAACCAAGTCGGATATTCAGATACCAGCAGGAAACCTGCGTCATTTGCTTGGTGACCTCTTCCTTAATCTTGAGAGCCCAATCCGGGCGGATCCTTCTGAGTTTCTGCTTGACAGGTCGGGCCTCGGGGTCAAGGGGGATCCGATGCTGTACAATCTCAGGATCGATTCCAGGCATGTCTTCGTAGGACCACGCGAAAACATCTTTGAAATCTTTTAATAAAGCGACTAAGCGCTCGCGTTCCTCAGAAGACAACGTGGACCCGATCTGGACCAGCCGCGGGTCCTCCTCAGTACCAATGTTCACGGTAAGGATTTCATCCATTAATGGTTTAACAAATCTCTCTTGCTCTTGCTCAATTAAACGCTGTAAAACCAGAGGAACTTCGTCCTCGTCGTTTTCATCAAAGTTTTGAAAGTCTGAATTAATGCAATAAATCAAGGGCACAGAGAAATACTCGGAAACCACATTCACCTCATTCTCATTAAGTTCATCCAAATCGTCCAATTCTTCTGTTACAACAGACTCAAAAGAAAAGAAAAAGAAACGACCTGGACAGGACTGTGGCATCCGGGTTAACATCCCCAGGAGTACCAGACTCAGACTCAGTCGAGCTGGAACCTGATTCCGACTCACAGGACTCGGTGGAATCAGATTCCGACTCACTACCTGACCCGGTGCTGCTGGACAAAAATCCCTCCTCGTACTGCCAAGTGAGAGAGGGTGCGATTGATGCATCCAAGATAGCTGCTGGTCGGCTCGCAGCCGTTTCATCCCCAATCATGGAAACCACGAAGTTATCCCCAAGCACTCTTGGTCGATCGGAGGATCAGAGAGGAGACATGCCAGTGCTACCCCCCCCCATCAATTTCTTGCCCTCAGGATCCACTGCTTATTCTGCTCAACCTCAGTTGTTGGGTCTGTCTGCTCTGTGGCAACGTCATCCCCGGATAGTTGCAAATCGAAGAAGATTTCGAAGCCTGGTACGCGCTTCCTCTCCGCGTTTATCCACGGCTCTGGGAAGCCGCAAAATGGAAAATCTTCCCCCTCCCGGACAAAGCGTCCGTTCAGGGTACCCTGAATGGGCCTGTGTATTAGGTCAAACGGCTTCCCAGCCTGCTTCGCTCTGGCTCTGCCGGCCATTTCCTTTCCTTTCCTCACCCAGTCTTCTTTGGTGGGCAGATAACCCAGCCCAAAGGTATGCGGATTGTGTGGCACTTCGGCCAACGCTGCGACTCCTTTCCTTTCCTTGCCGCCCTTCCTAATCCTATCCCGGGAATATGTTTGTAGCTTGTTCATGAGGTAGACGGATTGGGCACTAACGTACACACCTTCATTCACAGCCATAATATTCTGTACTACCCGGGCCTCAGCCAAAGTGAATCCTGATAAGAAGACATCTTCTGTGCCATGCTCAATTTCCAGGACCGGCGTAGATACCTCCGGAGGGGATGGATTGACGAGTTCCCAAAATACATGGCTACTCCCTTTCCATAGGGGTATTTCACCATCTGATGTAGAGTGGAAGAGACTGCCTTTACTTGGTGCAGCCCGGCCGCCCCAAGAGTTTGAAGGTTGCGGGAACGTCCAAGACATAAATTCGATGTTGTGTTGTCCTGGACCAACCTTAGTTTGAATCTTGACAATCCCCATCACTTCCCTACTCGTATTATCGTAAGCTTTGATCACCTGAGTTGTTGGTGTGAAGTCCGCGGGTTTCAACCCAACTGCATATGCTGTTCTGACTGGGCAGACATTGATGGCAGACCCGGTATCAACAAGTACCACCGGTATCCATTTATCTCTACACTCCACGGAGACATAGAGAGGTTTGTTATGGTTCACGCCCTCAGGCGGCAACTCCTTGTCTGAAAAGGTTAATGCTGGGGAACCTCCTCCCGGAAAAACCAGCCCAACTAGCTGTTCTGGTGTAGTGTCTATTGAGAGTTTGGCCTTGTCCATGGCAGATAGGACGGCCTGTCTGTGTACCCTTGATGCCATAAGCAGTCCCCAGATGGAGATATCTGCTTGTATCTTCTTCAATTGTTTGAGCACAGCTTCTTCTTCTATCTGCTTCTCTCTCTGTTTTTCTCTCAGCCTCTTTTCTTTCCCAGATGCCTCAGGTTGGTCAAGGTGTGGGCTTGAAATACCGCCCACTTCTGGTCATATGAGCGATCTCGTCGATATACCAGGTATCATCTGGTTGGTTACATCCCCAGTCTTCGTCTGTGTGGGCAAGACATAAGTCATCGTCTTCCCACCACGTTCCGTCGGCAGCCGACAGACATCTATCCGGCTCCGGTATGATTGTGCTCGCGGCACCTTCAGTCTTTATGCCCACAGCATTCTCGGTTCCTGTGCACACAGCACTTTCGACCCCCACATGGGCCTTGGCTTTTCTAATTCTCTCGGAATCGTCAAACCTTTGTTGTTCCAACTGCGTCAGTACAGCCGGTTGTTCAATATTCCCTGTATTTGCAATCCCCAAATTCTAAGCGAAATTCTTAACGCCGGCGCTCTCCGGCGGTGGATTCTGACCCTTGGCCCTTCCGGCCATCAATGATACTCTCGCCCCTACCGGGCCTTGTTCAGTTTGAAATTCTGCAGCATCTGGCTGATCGTCTAACCACCCGGTGACTTCCGCCGACTCCTCATAGTCGAACCAGTTGATTGAAGCATCCCCTGATTCTTGGTCGTTGAAGAATTGGAAGTTGGCAAAGTCCTCTTCCACTGTTGTCAGATCATCTGCCCCTTGTTCAAGTCTGTCCCCCTGAATCATACACAGCTCAACTTTTTCTGGCAGCCCCACACTCAGCTTGGACCGGCCCACTGATAAGATGTACTCGCTTGGATCATAGGCTCCTTCAGCAAGATTCCCAGGCTGTTCCATCCCAGACTCAACAATTCTGCTCTCCTCTGAAACCTGCCCCGTTCCATCTTCGGTGGTCACCACCACTGGCTTAGATTGGGTTGTGAAGGTTCCATGCACAAGTCAGTGCAATCAGGATCACCTGCTTGGAGTAGAGGGAGTGCACGGACATCACAGTCTATAGGTAGTCTCCTTGCTGGGTGATGGAGGGAGTATATAGATTAGGATCGTAGGACACGACGACCAGTTTGGATGAGGTTGACTCTTTTGGGAGGAGGGGCTTGGTTGTGTGGTGGGAGATAGATTTGTTGTGACGTTGGGTTTTTCAGGAGGTGTGATCACCTGCTGTCGATAAGATCTTGGATCTCATGACGCAATCTATAGCAACGCGTCGGTGTCGTGACCATGCTGTGTTGGTGGTACGCACAGTACTTTGCTGGGTCATGAGAGGGAGGGATGTGATTTGGTAATGGCCTGGCTCTCAAGGTGTCAGACGCTTCTTTCTGATTAGCACCCCGAGAGCCTTGGACAAAGGCATGTATAGTGGAGTGAAAGTTCTTTGGCCTCTGGGCTGAAATCTCGAGGCTTGGTTACTGCTCCCGGAGGTACTGGAAAAGGTGTGGCCGCTGCGGGCCTTGGTTGGGGAGGGGGAGTGGTGGTGACCATACCGACCTCAGAAGTCCTTGTGTTTGCAGCGCCACTCGGGCCTGCATTGTTATTGCGGTTGAACGTCCTTCGGGGCTGCTCCCGGTCCTGGTCAATCAACCCTTGCTTCATCGCGTCTTCGATCTGTACCCCCATTTCGTGTAAGTCTGAGAAAGTTGGAAAGGGGAGTACAATCATCTTCTGCATTAACTTCGGTTGGAGATTGCGCACAATCATCCGGATTTGATCTTTATCTGTTGGCCTCAAGGTCATCATCGATGCCTTTGCTCTCCACCGAGTTACAAAATTGGAGAAAGACTCCTTGGGTTCTTGTCTCGTCGTTTCGAGATCACGTGTTGTAATCTCGATCTGTGTATTATACGAGTACTAGCGCCACGAAGGCCTCAGCCATCTCATCCCAATTTCTCTTCACATCATCTTCTAACTTGGCGTACCAGATGGCCGCCACCCCACCCGACAAATTTCTGCCAAACAAGGAAAGCTTTTGCGGTCGGGTTAGGCCCATTGGCCTCAAGATGTCTGAAAATAGCCGGAGATGGACCATAGGGTCCCCGGACCCATCAAAATGGTCGATCTGTGGCATCTTGAATCTGTCTGGTAATGTTACAGCCACGTCAGTGTAACCATCTTCGATGTCTGGGATGGCCTTCACCCCCTGCGATTTCTTGAAAAGCTTTTCCAGCTTACTCAGCTTCAGAGCTGTATGATCTACCTCGAACTCAAATGGAGAGTCCGGGTGGTTGGGTGTAAGATTCTTGGACAGTTGAGGCAGAAGCGGGGGCGGAGCCAGCCCCGTTGGAATGTTGGTGTCCTCTTGGATATTTTGGACATTGGGTAGGGTGTTCTGGGTGTTGGGGAGGGTATTCTGAGGGTTTGGCAGGGTATTCTGAGGATTCGGAGGATTTGGCAAGGTATTCTGGCCCATAGGTGCCTGCTCGGGTAGTGGAGCCGCTGGTGGAGGAGGAACCTGATGTGAAGCAGAGGCTGCATTCTGCTGTTGCAGCCTAGTAATCAGCTCGGCCTGCTGGGCCATGACTGCGGCCTGTTGTTTAGAAAATTCCGCTTGGCGGACTGCATCCTCTTGCATCTGCCTCATGCTTTCTTGCATCTGGCGCATCATCGCCTCTACCACTGATGTATTCTGCTGTTCCATCTGGATGACCGGTAAATGTACTTCTATGGCAGTCACAGAAATCTCAGCCTGACTGTTCACTGTCAAAGTAGCCCTCTGTCCCGGTAATCCCTGCTCTGATACACTGCGCCTCCTTGGCCTTCTTCTGGCAACTGGGGGTAGAGAGTGGAACACTGGATGTCCGTCAACGAGATCCTCGGATCGGTTGAGTCGGCGACCTCGTGTCCAGAGTGCTTGGGGAGTATCTACTGGTTCGGAAGCAATCGTGCTAAAAACTGCCCTAGCAAAAAGATAATAAAGCAAAAAGGAAATAAATAACCAGAAAAAGGGGCAGCATAACAGCTTAAATTAAATACGCACAACACACAGTCGAGCACACAACACGCAGTTGATAAGCTGGAAATACACTGTCCTTAATCACTGATCACTGTTCCCATTTCACTGTTCCCCAAAACCGAATCGGATATCCGCAGACAACTGATTCTCAGATACTGACTGATGCCCGCAGGCCTGACTGATGCCCGCAGGCCTGAATGATGCC
This sequence comes from Camellia japonica, assembly GCA_030407325.1. Lineage (NCBI taxonomy): Eukaryota > Viridiplantae > Streptophyta > Magnoliopsida > Ericales > Theaceae > Camellia > Camellia japonica. The sequence continues at coordinate 90 of JAPPVO010001117.1, read as the reverse complement.
CGCAGGCCTGATGCCCAAACTTATAGACTGATACATGCATTCCTGTAGAGACGCACTCTAAAGCATATAACAGATAAGTGAGAGCCAAAC
>JAPPVO010001116.1:0-27316 GCA_030407325.1 Camellia japonica | reverse complement strand
GGGATAATTCATCAAATGTTTGTTTTAAGCCCACTAGATAGTGGCAAAACCATTGTTTCTAAGCCCACCGAGAGGTGGCAAATTTACGTCTTAGCCTACCTGCGGGTAGCACCATCAAACCATTTTTTAAACAAACAAACATGAAGTGTTTTGTTCCAATTCAGGTGACCCGGTCTATACTTGTATGCTGTGCGCATCACATAGCAATCTAGGCTAAAAACCGGAATAAGAACATACAATATTTTCAAAACAAGATATCATGGTTAGTAGAGGCCGGTCTTTGACCGGGCGAGCGGGGGTGCTCACGAAGTGACCTTCCCCAATCGTACCCAAGTTCCCGAGCCGAGGCAACTTTGGTGATGACGGACACGTGGCCTTTGGCACCGAGTCAGGGTTTCCTAAATTTCCCAAAAATAAAATATTTAGGTGGCGACTCTGTATCTGGCAAAGCAGTCCATGTTTGGCACTTCTTTTAAAAAATCTATTTTCAAAAACGATTTGCCGGATTTGGACTCTTTGGTTCAAGATTAAAAACCGTGACATTTGAGTCCTTGAACTGTAGTGACCCCAATATGAACAGAACGGGACTTAACCCTCCCGGGATGCGTTCGAGGACTTCTACAATCATATGCTGGATAAACATGAGTACACATCATAGAATCCCCAGAAGGTGTAGATACAGATAACACACATGTCATATGTTCTAGTGGCCTAGTCAGTTTCCGAGAAAAGCATGTGACACGAAAGAATGCGTAAAACCAGAATCTATCAACACACATGCATATTGAGAACATACAGAAAGTGTACCTGACACCACGGTATAGGTGTTCGGTACGTCACCAGGCACTAAAGCAAACACTCGGCCCTGTCTTAACGGTTCCTTTCCTGCATTGGCTTTGACGTTGGTTTTGGCCACAGAAGCAGATCCCACTAAACTCACTGCAGGACGGCTAGTAGTCTCAGATTTAAGCGGACAATCTCTCATCATATGGCCTGTCTTGCCACAACTGAAACACGCACCTAATGTTCGGTGACAAGTACCTCTGTGCCTTTTCCCACAATCGGGGCAATTTGGCGTAGAGCCACTACCTTGGCTTGAGTTACTGTAAGACCCTGTGTTACGCTTCTTATTCCCGGTAAATGAACGACCCTTTTTAAAGCTATTCCCAGATCTTTTCCCTGCCCAATCAGTCCGTGGAACAAGAGTTTGTTTCTTAGCTGCTAGAAGGGATTCTGCCATTAACGCCCTATCCAAAACGCTCACATATGTGGGTAGATTCAGAACTCCCACTCTATCCAGTATGTCCAGATCCAATCCATCCTCAAACTTGCGGGCCTTCTTGTATTCTGTGTCCACCATATGGGGAGCAAACCTGGCTAGCTCAGTGAACTTGGCCTCATACTCGGCCACAGACATTCTGCCTTGTTTAAGTTCTTGAAATTCTGAGACTTTCCGGTTTCGAAAGCACTGGGGAAAATACTTGTCATAGAAGATTGTATTGAACTGGGTCCATGTCATATTTTCGTGACCATTTCGAATCAGTACCACCACCTCGGGCTTCATCCTTCAGAGTATAGGTGGCTAGAAGGACTTTTTGGGTTTCTGAAAACAAAAGCACCTCATACAGTTTCTCCATCTCAAGCAACCATGTTTCTGCCTTCAGCGGCTCAATCCCACCATAGAATGTCGGCGGTTTCATCTTCATGAATTTCTGTGTCAGATTTATAATGTCATTGTTATCGGCCTCAACTTGTACCGGTGGGGGCGGAGGAGGTAAGGGTTGCTGTCTTTGTTGCTGTGTTAGGGTCTCAGTCAATGCTGCTAACATCTGTTCCATTCGGCTCATGCGAGCCTCTGATGATTCACTTTCACCACTTCCCCTTGCATTCTCCATCTTACTATACAGACATCAAAGGATATTAAGCATAGGTATATTCAAATGTACATTCAGTTTTAATATTCAGTTGCATTACCACCACTCACACATGCAAATGGAATGCCCCTAATTCTTACTAGGACATCCTAAGCTCATACGGACCTGTGTGTGCGGTACAACTCGTACTCTGATACCACTCTGTCACGACCCAAACCCGCCCCTATAGGTTTAGCGCCGTAACCGGCCAATAATCCGTGGATTACCTACGGTCTCTGAAGACATTAACAAATATTAAGGGGGCTACGGAAACAAATACAGAAAGTAAACAAGGTCCAATGAGCTGTGATGACGTACATGGGATAGAAAAATTTAAAACTTATTTATATACATAGCATGCCAGTCAAAGTACACCAATATGTACAGAATATTTACATAAAGCACTCCCAAGATCTGACATTACAAAAACACAACCATTGACTAGCATGAAGTACGAAAACAGCCATGGCATCGGGCTTCAGGCGGAACCTCCTCGGGAGGCGCAACAGGTGGCTGACCAAAAACAAAACAGAGGGCCATCAACTCTGGCCAGGGTCTTATGCCGGCTCACCTACATATATAATATAAACTGTGAGCGAAAGCCCAGTGAATAATAACAGAGTAAAGGGTTAATGAATGATGTCCATCACAGAATTTATAACAAAAGCACAATCTTATCAGAAACAGAGTCTTATGCTTACTCGGATTTCAAATCAGATATAGGTTCAGATACATGCTCATATTTATACTCATATTCAGATTTTTGCATAAGATCATATGTGGTACACCCATTAGTTATTAGATTAGGCAGGTCCTAAGACCACAACAGGCAGGTTCAAAGACCACAACAGGCAGGTCTAAAGACCACAGGTAAAGTTGGTACCAACAACCATAAAGGTCCATATCTTGCGCGCAAGTAGCCGTGGTATTGTTACCCTCAGGCAAGGGCCATAGGCCACGGTATTGTTACCCCCGGGCGAAGGCCATCGGCCACGGTATTGTTACCCCCGGGCGAGGGCCATCGGAACTAAGGGTGCCACAAATACTTTTCAGAAAACTGGACATTCATTCCTTCATTTCCAACATATCATAGCTTTTCAAGAATCAATCATTTCGTATCATAGTATACTAAAAATACATAACGTTGAACATAACTTTACAAAGTTATTACTCACAGTGGGCGTTGATTCAGGTAGACGGAGTCAAAAGGGTCAAACAGATTGCGGCACGTGACCTACATAACACATCACGGATACACACTTCGAAACATGCATTCCAATTGTACAAAACTTACATCAACGATCCTAAGTGTGTACTTAACCTCTTATCCTTAGTATGGAGCCTTAAACATGGCCTAGGGATGCCTAGGATGGAATGAGGGTGCAAAAATGCCTTAGAAAACATTTTTCAAAAGTTGCTGAAAACAGGGGTCTCGCTCGAGGGAGCCCTCCTTCGCTCGAGCGAGCTTGCAAAATCAAAGGGTTCGCTCGAGCGAGGAATCCTTCGCTTGAGCGATCTGCAAAGATGAAAAAGTACTGGTTGTTGATTTTTTCCGCTCGATGCTCACTCGAGCGAGTTCCTGGACAAAGGTGGTCGCTCGAGCGAGGAAGCCAAATTCTGGAATTTCCAGATTTGCCTTCCAAGTTCGAACCAAGCATTCACCAACCCAAAACTCAACCTCTTGGGCCCAAATTCTGGAAGAACACTTTAAACTCATAGTATATCAAGTTTCAAAAGCCAATTTGTAAATTCAAGGGCCAAGAGTGAGTCAATATGAACACCATTTCCATAAATCTTCAAGAACAAAGTTTAAACCAACATGCAAGAACTCAAATGAATTTCAAAGCTCCAAACCACGGTCAAATGGTCAATTTGGTGGAAAAACATGATGAATACATGGATGATACTTAGGAAATGAACATGCATGTAAATTTTCATGAAGAACAACTTCAAAATCTAAGAACAAGTGCATGCATGTATGAGCTAAGTTCTAATTCAACATATTAAACCATAACTTGGTTCAAAGCTTCAAAATTAACATGGATTATGCAAGACACAACTCAATATCAACATTAAGGAGAGGAATTCACTACCTTAGGTTCCCAATTCCAAGTCTAGAGGTACAAAGTTGCTATAAACCTTCAAATCTCCAAGTGTCTAGCCAATATTCTTGTTGAACTCAAGTTTTTCCTACTCTCTCTCCCTCAATCGGTTTGGAACAAGGAAATGGCTGAGGGGAATGTTTTGTTTGAGTGTAATTAGCTCAATACAAGTTGCCTACATGATCCACTAACAATGGCATATTGGTAATTAAACTAGATTTATTATTAAAACGTTAATTAATCAGATTTAAAACATTCCAAATCGAATTTTAATTGAACCTACCATAAATTCACATAAAATCCAACTAGTCTAAAGCACTAATCAATTTCGGAATCGGGTGCCGATAAGGCTTCCAATTTGCAGTTTAAAGTTTTGAACACAAACAGATATTTCAACACCGAACAGATAGGAACACATAATTCATGCAATGCACATGCAAATTAGTTCCAGATTTCCTCTTAATTATTATTAGGCATAATTAAGTTCCAATTAGCGTTAATCAGGGTCGGGTTTATTACATTCTTCCACCTCCTCTATTTTATCCACCATGATCTTCCATAACTTCCTTCAACCTCCATTTCATACTCTGTGTTCTCCATCATCTTTTCATATTTCATAACTTCTTATAACCTCCAAATGAGTAGGAAGGTGCCACATGTTTTGCAATTATATAAATAATAAATAATAAAATTGTAGATTTATGGTGCCAACATTACCCCTCTGCGGCCATTAAAAATGATGTTTACTTGAATTTTTGAAGGGTCGAACCAAACACACAACTAATCTAAGTAACAAAGTGCTTCAGATAATATCAACAAAGTACTTCGAATGATATAATAGTACCAAATGTTCACAATTTTGTTGGTTGAATGCAAAAGCCATTGTTTGATTGCAATCGAAGCACGCTATTTTGTGCTTTTTGTGCCCTTAAAAAAAAATAAAAATAAAAATAAAATGGCCATCAATTTGAAAAGATAAGTCATTCCCAACTACTAATTTAAATGCATAGGTTTTCCTAACCAAGTTCAATATTTCCAATGGCTAAGTTGTTCTTTAGTGCATCAAATTCATCAAAACAATTTTTAAAGATGATTGTTTTATTAGCTATTTCATCAAAATTAAATTTTGATATGAACCACAAATCCAAAAAGGATTTTGAACACCAAGAACCAGAGTATAAGATGGCCTTAAAAATTCAAACAACTTGACATTTTGAATAATTTTCAAAAAATTCAGATTCATGAACATTAAATTGTTCATCATTCTTAGCCATGTTTGGCTTGAGAACATGTTGTTTAGCCAAATAACTTTCATCATTCATTGACAAATGGGGTTGTTTTTCTATTTTATTTATTAATGGATTATGAAATCCTCCATGTGAGTTTCATCATTTCTTGGTCTAATGGGTTGTTCCATTTTAGCCATTAATAAACCAAATCAAACTAAGCCTTAAGTCCTATCAAATGGGATCGGCTACATGAATCCTTCTTCTCCACGTTGTTCTATCAAAGGTCATTTCGTTAGTTAAATTAAGTAGATCCATATCTCTATTTACACTACTAGCCAACGTTAATCTAGGTCTACCCTGTCCCCTAACACTTCCATCTATTGTCACTGTATCACATTTTTTCACTATTGCCTCTATTGGTTTCCGTTGAATATAGCCGAGCCATCTCGATCGATTCTTTCTCAACTTATCTTCTATCGGTACGACTCATACCCATTCCCAAATACACTAATTCCTAATTCTCCATACGAGTTTAAGAAAATCCTCCATATGAGTTTCATAATTTTTTGGCTTAATGGGCTGTCCATTTTAGCCATTAATGGCTTATGAAAATCCTTCATAGACATCTTATGTCCATGGTTTGACTCTCTAAGAATGGGTTTTTCAGCCCTCTGAGTCGTATATGGAACATTATTTTTGACCATGCTTGGCTTAACAACATGCTTTTTAGCCATGTTATTTTCATAAATTGGCTCTTTAAAAAAAAAAAATTTGACCCCCCGAGCCATTGATGAAATTAACTATTTGTTTTTGCTATTTTCAACCATTGAAAAATTCTGAAAAAATTCACCAATTCCGGCCATTAAAGCCTCAGTTAAAGACTTGGTAGTAAAAGTTGACAACTCATCATTCAATTAGCGAATTTTCATATCAAGTTGATGAATATCTTCAATTAAATGGTATTTTTTTACTTCCACCAAATAATATTGTAAGGGATGAAAGTTTATTTCATCAGGAAAATGGATCTCTTATTGAAGATCCAAAATTTTTTGTTTACTCTAAAAGATTTAATCTAGGCTATTTGGAATAGACGAATCCAATTCATTTTTCATTTCTTATACTTGATGTCCATTGGGCGTGCAAAAAATATTAGTTTTTTTGGCTTTCGAAAGTCATAAATGTAATTCGAGTGTGCCAACAAGAATCAATAAGTCCTTACAAAGATTAGTAAATGTCAACCAATTAGTTAGACGATTGCTTCGAAGTTCTTTTAGCCTTAGTGAATTACAGCTTCGAAGTAAAAGAAAGAAGGAAAAAACAGTATTAGAAATCAAACTTCATTAAGTAAACAAGAGTTTGCAATTGTACCTTCACACTTTCACAACTTCGAAGGGAATTACAGCAACGGACTAATTTAGAACTACTCCTAGATATTTGAAGTGCAGTATAGGAAAGTAAAATACTGGAATTTAAAGGACTGTAAAATTATAAAGTAAATAACTGGTTTCTGGATTTGGTCCTGGGGTCTCTTATAAAAATAAAAAAATTTGAATACTTATAAAAATCAATGAAGATAAAGGCTTCTTTGGTTAGGACTTCCTTTTTTTGCCTAAATAAGTACAAAAGATAAAAATAAGTTAAATAAATTAAGCTATTAAAAAATTAAAAAGTTAAATAAATTAATAAAACAAAATATCACATTAAATCAGAATCATTTTTTTTTTTTCTCTCACAAAGTTAAAAATAACTCAAACAAACTTTTTTGTCTCAAGTTAAAAAAGTCTCAATTCAAAAAAATCAATTAAAAAAAGTGTTTGCCAAAAGGTAGCTCAAAGTTTGGGATATTGGTAAACTTTTTGTTTTTCAATTTATTAAGTTTTGAATAAACTTGTGAGAAGTGCCAACAGATAAGCGCATCTGGTGTAGTGGTATAGTAGTACCCTCCCACGGTACTCACCAGGGTTCGATTCCCTATCACACGGTACTGACCAGGGTTCGATTCCCTGGATGCGCATCTTTGATATTTTGTGGAAATTAGAAGGTTTTTTTATGTTTTGTTTTTTTGATTGGTATAATTTCAAAAAATTGATTTGTTTCGAATAATAATATAATGACTTTTACCCTTTTACTTGTAGAATATAAAAAACTGATGCTGGTTGAATTTTTGATTTTTTTTACTTGATGACAAACATGTTTTTGATTTGTTTATTTATTTAGCGAAAAATAAAAATAAAAAAATAGGACTTTTTAAACATCCAAACAATCTCATAAAACTCTCTTTTATAATTTAATTTGATGGGCAAAACTGTCATAAAAAATCGAACAATTTAAACCAAGGAAACATTCATTTTTAATAAATTATTTTGATTTTTTTTTTACTTGATGACAAACATGTTTTTGATCTGTTTACTTATTTAGAAAAAATAAAAAATAAAAATTGGACTTTTTAAACATCCAAACAATCTCATTAAACTCTCTTTTATAATTTAATTTGATGGGCAAAATGGTCATGAAAAATTGAACAATTTAAACCAAGCAAACATTCAATTTTAATTATTTATTTATTATTTTGAAATGAGAAGTGGAGAAAAAAACGAGTGAATCATAAGAATTATAAAACTATATTTTTGCCTATTAAGTGAGGTACTAATCGTGATGAATTTTACTCCATTGAATCTTATGGGAAAAAAAAAATGCTACAAATTAAATTATGAAATTGATAGGTTAGAAATGAAATAAAAAATAAAGGGAGCCACTATTCGCACTCTATTTTACTCTAAATATACTCCCTTCTATGTATAAAGAAAATAATATATTTGCAACAAAATAGAATGGAAATAGCAAAATAAATAACAATAATTTAGAAATAAAAGCGAAATTAACCTATTTTAGGCTTTTCCTTTTTGGGTGGGTGATTTTTGTATTAGGCTTTTCATTATTATTTTTTTTTTTGTGCACACGCTTATTTAAGCTAATAACATTTTGATTATTTAGTTACACTTATTTAATTGACAATTGAGGAGAAAAAGTTATTTTTAACAAAATCTACTATGTTTGTTGACAAGTAGTTAAAAAATCATTTTTTTTTCCTGAATATTTTTGTCTTTAGTAATATTTTTATTTTTAGTTTAGAAAGATCTAAAAAGAATAAATAAATAAAAAAATTCGAAAGACAAAAATCCCTACCTAAATTTTCTGAATAAAAAAAAGAAGAGTACTTTTTTCATATTTGCCAAACGCATATATAGGCCTAGTTTGGAAGACTAAATAAGTGCACTTTTTGACTTTTTATGAAATAGTGAGTTGAGTTTGGGTTGGGTTTGAAGTGATGTGTTAGAGAGTGATGTGACTAAAAAAGATGATGTGACTTAAAGGATAGTGACTTTTTGACTTTTATCTTTTTTTAATATTGCCAAACTTGGCCATAGTAACATTTTTCTAGCAACTTTTATTTCAAAAAACAAGAAAAATTTATTTTTTTTAAAATCTGCCAAACGAGCCCTTATTTCAAATTTCCTTATTTTATTTTCCCAATCGTTCAGGTCTTACTGCCCACCTACTCGCCACTGATCGCAATTCGCAGCTCACTTCTCCACTCTCAAATCGGTTACCGCCGGTTGAAACTGCGCAAAAATCTTGAAAAATTCAAGTAATTTCTTTATCTAAATTGAAGAACTCATCAATTTACACAGTATAGTAGGTTTCATTCTAGTTTGTTCTCACTATAGATTCTAGATTTCTACTTGTTTCCATTTGGTACTAAAACTGTATAATTTCTTGATTGATTTCCAATTTATGTAAGATTATGTCTGTAAATCTTGTTCATGTACACATACATTCATTGAACACACACAAACATACATAAACATACACTCGTGTATTTTAAGATTTAGGGTGTTCAGTTAATTAATAGTAAAACCAAATGGGTAGACTCAATTTTTAGTTCCTTAGTAGTACTATTCATGTGTTAAGGGTCATTGGTAGGGTGATAAATGAACCAAATAGCTCGAGCTCAACTCGTGTTTGGTTGGTTTAAAAGCTCGTTTGAGATCTGTTAAATAAAACAAACCCATCTTGAACACATTTTTGAAGCTTGTTAAAGTTTTTAAACCAGGCTTGAATAGTTAATTGTTCGTTTGGCTCGGTTCAATAAGTCTAAAATTATATAAAAGTACCAAACGACTCGAGCTTGGCTTGATAAAAGCTCGTTTGAGGTCAGTTCGACAGTTTAACGAACCGAACTTGAATAAATTTTGAAACTCGTTAAAGTTTTCAAACCAAGTTTGAACAGTTAACTGTTCAGCTCATTTGGCTCGTTTTTCACCCCTAGTCATTGGGTTATGAAATGAGATCTGTTTGGTTCATTGGAATGAAAAAAACAATGCCCAATAAGTACCCATTAATGGGTGTTTGGGAGGGGTTGCAAATTCAATGAAATGAAACTCATTCCCATGTTGGGTTCACTAAAATTGATGAAAAATGTATTACCAATAGAATCATCATTCATCATTGTAAGCGAATAGTCCATGCTGAGGTTAAGGAATGAGCATTCTATTTTATTTCATTATGGTGAACCAAACAAATCACAGTAGTGTGGTGTATGATGATTCCATTTACAATACATTTTCTATATTTTTTAGTGAACAAAATTTGAGAATGGATCATTCCGGTTATTCCATTTTACCTTTATTACCAAACACTGCCTAAATGTTCTGTTTCTCATTTGCTTCAACACTTTTAAGCTTTGGAAGATAGTTGTTAGTTTAGTTAATGTACTGTGGAATTACTTTATGCACTAATATTTTCTTTAAAATGTACGAACACTGATCTGTTTGGTATATTATTTCACAATTTTTGTTTTATTTTTTTGGTTCTTTTTGTTTTTAAGAACGATAAATTGTGATTTTATATAGAAGATTCCATGCACACACCATGGTTACTTGTTAGTCTTAAGCATTGGATTCAATCTGTTGTTTCTCTTTTCTCTTTTAAATATAATATTTGTACTCACGAATCGCTTTGGTTTGCTGTGTCTAATTTAGACCAAGATATTGCTCCAAGTCACCTAAACATCACTGTATACAGCCTCACTCATTGATACAACTTGAAAACAGCAGTTTTGGAGGTGATGTTTACATTTTTTTGGGGTAAAAAATAGTGCTGTGAAAACTATATTGACACCACTAGTATGCATATCTTCAATTACAATGCTCATTATTCACCAAAGTATTAAATTTCTAATGGTACCACTGTCTTCTTTTGTTTAGATGTTGGATGTAAAACAAGAATATGTCGTGGATGCTACTCCTTTGCAAACAAGAACAGGTGAAAAGAGGAAAAGAGAAGGCAGGTTAAGATCTAAGGTTTGGGAACATTTCACAAAACTGGAGAACATGCCTGGAAAACGCGAAGAATGTATGTGCAATTACTGTGAAAAGCTATTCTCTTGTTCAAGCAGAGCAGGAACAACCCATTTGAAGCGTCACATTTTGCACAGACAGTGTGCAGTTTACAAGAACAAAAATGAGGACAAGTCTCAATCACTTCTGAATTATGCAACGGCGAGCTTGGAGCAAGCTAATAATGTTGACCCATGGAAATTTGATCAAGAGCGTAGTTGGCGTGACCTTACAGAACTTATAATTAATTTGGAGTTGCCATTTAATTTTGTTGAAGATCCTTCGTTTCAAAAGTATATTTTGGGTATCTACCCGAAGTATAACTTTGTCTCTTCAAACATGGTGAGGAGTGATAGTATAAAATGTTATGAGATTGAGAAAAACATTTTGAAGGAGATTTTGCAAAGTTCAAACCCCAGGGTGTGTTTAACAACTAACGATTGGACCTCTAGTCAAGGCCTGCAGTATATGGCACTTAAAATTCATTTTATTGATAATGGGTGGAAGTTACAAAAGAGGATCATTAACTTTGTCATGGTTCCGATTGAGGCAAGTGTTGACAATCTTGCAGATATTATTAAAAATTGCTTGCTAGAGTGGAATATTGAGAAGATTTGCACCATTACATTGGATGATAGTACTGCTAATGATCTTCTTGCAAGAACCCTTTCAGGGCATTATTCTTCTAGAGGATTGCTATTACTCCAAGGTCGTGCTATTCAGGTGCATTGTTGGGGTCATGTTTTGAACTCAATTGTTCAAGAAGGACTGGATGAGATTAAGGACTCAATTGTAGAGTTCGCAATGCGGTGAAAATGTGAAGGTATCCCCTAGGAAAAAAGTTGAATTTCTTCAATATGTTGATCAAGAACGTATTCCTCGAGGTAAGATGTTGGTTTTAGATATTTGCACATGGTGGAATTCTACATACAAGATGCTTGGTTCAGCTTTGCATTATAGGAAAGCATATGATCGTATGCGATCATGTGACGTGACCCACACTTTAAGGATCCACCTAGTGAGGATTGGGAGAAGGCTAAGATTGTTCATCATTTCCTTGAATCCTTTTTCATTGTGTCTAACACATTTTCCAGAACTAAATATTGTACAGCAAATGTGTTCTTTCAAGAGGTTTATAGGATTCTAATGTTGTTGCGTGAAACAGCCACTGATTTAGGTTCTTTACTTGGAAGGATGGCATTGAATATGCTAGTGAAATTTGAGAAGTATTGGATAGAGAAAGAACCAAACATTTTACTTTCCATGGCTGTTGTTCTTGATCCTAGGTTCAAGCTTAAGTATTTGAGGTTTTGCTACAACAAGATTTATGATTCTAGATTGGTAGGAGATTTGATGGGTCGTGTGGAAGATGAGCTTTGTAAACTTTTTGACGAGTATGTAGCTGAATATGAGGCTCCTCATATGAAAGACACTTCTAGTAAGAGTTGTGATAAGGGTATTTCATCAGTTACAAGCCCCTCTTCTTTCAAGATAAAAGCAGACTTAATGGAAGAGTTTTACAAGTTTACCGAGGAGGAAGAGATTTGGAAATTAAGACAGAATTAGATGTCTACATGGAGGAAAAACTCCACCGAAGCAAACTTTCAAGTGATGAGGAAGAATTCGACATTTTGCAATGGTGGAAGGCTAATTCTTCTAGGTTTCAAGTGTTATCTAGGATGGCACGTGACATTTTAGCCATTCCCGTGTCTTCACTTACTTCAGAGTGTGCATTTAGTACTGATGGTAAGGTTCTTAACAAGTTTCATAGTTCATTGCTTCCTTCTACCATTGAGGCATTGGTTTGTACCCAAGATTGGATTCGAGGTGAGCCGGTGCAGACCGAATTTGAGGAAAGGAAATGGCTTTTGCAAGTAAGTATGAGTAATCTCATTTTTTAAACTCTAAACCTTTTTTTTTAACGTTAAATTTTACTTCTATTTTATTAATTTATTTTTACTGTTGATTGATTATTGATTTTTGTTGTTTGAAATTTTCCAGCCCTCAATATATAAAATTTTAAAGCTCGAGGGTTTTTGCCTACTATGCGATCGGTTCACCAATTCGAAGGGGTCTCAGATTAGCAAATATGCTTGCAAGTCTCAAGTTGGTTTGTGATATCCATGATGTGTGCATGAGAGTAAAGTTGGCTTGAGAATGAAATGAAATTGAAACATGTATATTCAAATTTGCGAAATGTTGAAAGCATTACTAGTAGTGTGCAGGGAAACTTTTGATCACATGACTTTGTCTACAAAACCATAGCTGGTGGATTTTTTAGGAGCTGGATTTAGAGTAAAAGTTGACTTTTTTATTCTCTTCTTTCTTCAGTAATTAGTTCTGTCAGTGTAGCTCGTTCAGTTACCACATTTTGTAAGTTCAGTGGTGTGGCCTACAGCTTTCTGTGGTTTTAAGTGGAAGAACATAGGAATTTAGCTTGGTAAAGACAATTCAAGAGTGGATGCAGTTGCCCTTGTTCAAGGCTTGATGTATTTGATATACTCTGCCTTTGTTGTCCATTTGGGTAAATCCCGAGTTATATTGTAGACTTAAGCTTGTTGTGTGGAATTAGATTGGCAGATGGCATAGAAATGCACTCGTGCCATTTATAGGAACCTTAATGTCATCAACAGCAGTTCCGGCTTTTATTTCTCAGGCATTGGCTGCACTGTGGAGAGTGCTGGTTGCAAATAAATACTGCCAAACTTTTGACTTATCCTTGTTGAATTTCCCTTTGGTGGTGTTTGTTTTGAGGGATTGAAGGGTGGGATTGGACTATTAGTTTATCTGGATTAATAATTCGTTGTTTGGTTTAAAATTTTGATACCGGACTAATAGTCACTATTGTGTCCCATGGGAGGTGAGACACAAATGGAGGAACAAGGAGAATATGGGATTAGGTGGTAAAATAATTATTTTGACCCTCTATTATTTAATTATGTATATATTTAGTAAAATTTAATAAAATTTAAATGTCTCAATTTAAAAATAAAATAATTAATTTAATTTTATTGATGTTTTATTTATTTAATTTTTTAAAATAATTTTTTATAGATATTTTATTGATGTTTTATTTTAAAATTTTATTTATATTTTATTTAATTTCATTATTTAAATTTTAATAGATATTTTATTTAATTTCATTATTTAATTATTATTATTTTTTAAAATAAATTTATTTGAAATTTTAATTAAAAAAATAACATATATTTTTATTGATATTTTATTTATTTAATTTAAAAAAATAAATTTATTTAATTGTGTAAAAAATAAAATAAAATAAATTTTTATTTAATCTAGTTAAAAATAATTAAAAATGATAAAATAGTCATTTGAACATTTATTTTTTTCTATAGTATCTTAAACAAATATAGGATTCATATCCAATCCAACCAAATAGTCATTTCCTGACATCTAATTTCATGACTAAACAAATATGGGATATAAATGTAGTCCAACAAATAGTCCGAGGACAATGTATCCTAGGATTGACAGTCTGGTGAATTCCAATCCCTTCTTAGAGCATCTTTAATGGCAAGCTACTTGAGCTACCATTGTCAAAATTTGACACCAGTTTTAAAAAATGTTACTCCAATGGGATGCTTTAACCTCTGCCAAATTTGGCAAATGCCATTTCATCTCTCAAATTTGCCAAACTTGCCACATCATCTAAATAAACAGAATTTGGCTCCAAAATTTTTATGAAAGAAATAAACGCAATGGAACAATAATATAAAATAAAATAAAAACACAGTGGAACAAAAAATTTGCTATTGTAATAGATTTTTGGAGAAATCATTACCAGAGATGGAACAATATATTCCAACTTTTCAAATTTCAACTTTCTAAATTTCAACATACCAAACATACAATCACCAAATTTTCAAATTTTCAAATTTCAATTTCATCAATTTGAAGCAAACAAAATTTAAAAAATAAAAATAAAAAAATTAGAAAATGAACACAGTGAAGTAAAAAAAAAATACTTGACAGTGAGAGAGAGAAGAGAGATAGATGATCTTCTTTGTGTTCTTTGATGATAGATGATTCTACAGATGATACAGATACGTAATCTTCTTGGTGTTCTTTGATACAGATGATATAGTGAGAGAAACAGAGGGATAGGGGTAGACGGCAGTGAAAGGGAGATGGAGAGGTGAGAGTGAGAGGAGAGAGAAAGATAGATTTGGAGGTGGGTTTGTGAGATTTGGAGACATGGATGATCGATTCAAAAGGAACTGGTGATAGACAGAAAAGAGAGAGACGGAGAGTAAAGAGAGGCGGAGGTGATGGATGGAGAAGAGAGAGAGGGAGAGCAGAGAGGGGCGGAGGTGATAGATGGAAAAGAGAGAGACGAAGAGTAGAGAGAGAGACTCTCGGTGATGGAGGGAGAAGAGATGATATTTGAGAGAGAGAGAGAGAGAAGAAGACTGAGAAGGGTGAGGTGATGATGAAACCAAATAGAGAGAGACAAAGACTGAGAGTGACAGAGAGAGAGAGAAGAGACACAAATAGACGGTGGTGATGAAACCAAATAGAGCCGTTGTGCTCTGTTTGGCTAAAAAAAAAAAGAAAAACAAAAATAACAACAAATAGGTGGACGGTGGTGATGAAACCAAGTAGAGTCGTTGTGCTTTGTTTGGCTAAAAAAATATAAAAACAAAAATAAAAACAAACACCAATTTGTGTCAAAAATAAATATGTAGTGATATGTTTTTGGGTGGGGTGAATTATATTTAATTTTTTTTCCCAATTTGTCAATTTTTTTCATTCTTATTATAAATTTTGTATAAAATTCTATAAATATTTTTTTTTTGTATTTGGAAGATGAATTTTAGAAAAAAATTCTAAAAAGGGGTTTGGTTTAGGGTTTCTCAAAAAATTTCAAAATCACATTCTCTCTCTTACACATCAATCAACACTTTTTCTCGCGCCTTTTTCTTTCTCAATCACTTTTTCTCTCACACACATCTACTCAAATTCTCCCAAAATATCAAATCAGCCCAAACTCCCAAAAAAACAACTCTCCCAAAAATATACAACCAAACAAATCAAAAAAATTTCTAAACTCCTCCCCAAATTTTTTTCAAAAATAAACTCTCCCAAAAACAAAACCAAACAAGCCCATCATTTTTCTACTTGAAATAGTCAATCGTGAATTTTGAATTGTACGATTAATTTCATTTGTATAATATATAATTATATATACAAAATAAAATACACACTAAAATAAAATAAAATAAAAAATATATTAATCTAATTAATAATTCGTATAAAAAATCAATATAATTATTAATTTCTGTTTTTTATTCTGCAAAAATATAGTTTATGCAAGCATAACAGTATCATGGCGAATCACAATGGAATCATACGAATTCACTCAATTTAACATTCCAATGACATGAATCCAACCATTTTTAACTCAATTTAGCATTCCAACGACATGAATCAATCAATTTTAACAAAAATTGGTATCGAATCGTGAATGGTAAGATTCTAACTGTACGGGGAAGAAATACACCTTCTCGTATAATCCTGTTGACCAAGTCTGCGCTCCTCCGTACGACGTCGTGAACTACCTGAAAAAACACACGTGAGCTAGCCGGCGGGTGTGTGCCGGAAACCTCTCCGATGCTAAGTCAGTAAGCTTGACAAATAGACAAAAGCTCTGTGTATTCAGAAAACAAAGTTGTGTTACCTCTTCACAGGTGATATTGGTGAGCTTATATAGGTTTCGATGGCACAATCCTGGTGGGACTTTACTCCTCCATGTAGAGTCCTCCTAGGATTTCTACTCCTGGAAGATAATGCTTATCCTCCAACACCCACTCACTGCTTAAACCAAGTGAGATGGTTTTACCACAGCCGAACTACCTTACGAGAATAAGTACACGTAATTTAGGCACCTACTTCTCTTTCTCTTACCTCGGTTTCCCATACAAAACCGAGCTTACAGTAAGAGAGTTAAGCCGAACTATCTTTAGAGCCAAGTCCTATTCAAGGGCTCGGCACACCTCGATTTTACGCGCCTTGACCGAAATTACAATTGAAGACCGAACTTACCATTGAAGACCGAACTTCACTCAACATAATACTCAACGGAAGTACAAATAAGGCCTCACGCAACCGTGCTAATTATCTCGGTTATGCGACCGGTCTAACTCCAATATTACCTCTCCAGACCGGAGTAACTTATATGGTCATTCTACTCGGACCTTTGTAGTGCGGCCAAAACTGGCCCATTACTTGGCTTGGTCCAGCTCGGCCCATTTCATCCAGCTCGGCCAAATTTACATATAAATTACCCTCTCACTAACAAACCATACCTGCAACTGAAAGATGGACCTGGACTCGGTCTCATTCATGGTGGTGGGCAAGATAGTTCCATTCTTGCAACAAAAGAGCAACTTCCCAACTTTCTCATCATTAGCTTTCTTCTTAGGAAGACCAGAGATGATAGGCCTCCTTTGACAGTTCATCACAGGAGTGAAATCCATGCATTGATAGTACTGTCCCTGAGGTCCATAAATACACTCGGATGGGTCCTTCTTGCGAGTATAAGCACCTCTCATGTTAAAAATGAATTCTCCTTTCATCCATTCCCATGTCAAGTTCCAGTGGTCCAAGTGGCCGAGCGGGTGGAAGTTGTCTATCATGACTTGCGCTAGGTAGTCGCCTTCGAACACTTGGAGGATGTAAGTGAGGGAGAGGTCGCTGAATTGACGGGGCAAGAATTTTGTTTTCACTTCCTCCTCCTTCTTGAATTTTGGATCTTTTTTGCAGCATCCGTGCATTGTGGTTGCTATAAAAAGGAAATAGGACAGTTCGATGTTCAAGTCAGTATTGGATGGGAAAAAGCTTGAGCTTTTGAAAGATTGTTTGAATTTGAAAAGAACAAAAACAAATAAGATGTGTGAATTTAAATTTAACGAGGTGAGAGTGATACACTTGGAATGAATTTGGGTCCACAATTTTTTTATTTTTTATTTTGATTATTTTTCGAATTACTTTTTTACCTATTATCTAGTATTGCTGTCAAAATTTCAAA
This sequence comes from Camellia japonica, assembly GCA_030407325.1. Lineage (NCBI taxonomy): Eukaryota > Viridiplantae > Streptophyta > Magnoliopsida > Ericales > Theaceae > Camellia > Camellia japonica. The sequence continues at coordinate 9,625 of JAPPVO010001116.1, read as the reverse complement.
CGGTTGGGGATCTTTTGTATTTTGGATCTTTTTTACAATAGATATGCATAGTGTTGCCTGTAAAAAAAGCAAATAGGACGGTGCAATGCTAAAGTCAGTCTTAGAAGAGGAAAAGCTTCGGTTCGAAGAAGTAATTTGAAAATATAATGATACATACATATTCATAATTTAATTTAAAAATATTAATATGTAATTTAGATTCATTTTATATGTGAATTGGGAATAAAATGTGATGCAAATGCAAATTTAATATGATATGTTTAAATGAATATGATCCACATATACATTTTTCTCGTAACTTTTTGAATAACTATTTTATACTCCATAACATTATTGTAAATTTGCAAATGGTTGATGACGATTTTCTATTCCCTTGTCCAAGATCTCCTATTTATTACAGGATTAGAATCAAAGCGATAAATCGTGTAACAAAATGAATAATTAACAAAGTATAATTAACAAAGTATGTAAGATTACCCGTTTATAGGTTGTTTGAAACCGCTGCGTGCGTAGTGAAACCCTAACTCTTGACAAAATAGGACAGGGAAACCTTACCCCCAACATAGGGGTGTTTTGGCTCTCACTTATCTGTTATGTGCTTTAGAGTGCGTCTCTACAGGAATGCATGTATCAGTGTATGAGTTGGGCATCAGGCATGCGGGCATCAGTCAGTATTTGAGATCAGTTATCTGCGGGTATCCGATTCAGTTTTTGGGACAGTGATTCAGGGGTATTGATCAGTGTTGAGGACAGTGTGTATTCAGCTTATCAACTGTGTGTTGTATGCCCAGCCGTGTGTTTGTATATAATTTAAGCTGTTATGCTGTCCGTTTATCTGGTTATTTATTTCCTTTTTGCTTTATTTATCTTTTGCTAGGGGCGTTTTTAGACAATTGCTTCCAACCAGAAGATATTCCCAAGCACTTTGGACACGAGGTCGCCGACTCAATCGATCTGAGGATCTGGTTGACGGACATCCAGTGTTCCACTCCCTACCCCCAGTTGCTAGAAGAAGGCCAAGGAGGCACAGTGTGTCAAAGCAGGATTACCGGGACAGCGGGGCTACTTAGCAGCAAACAGTCAGGTTGGGATTTCTGTTTCCGCCATAGAGATACACTTACCGGTCAGTCAGCTGGACAAACAGAATATGGCCGGGCTTAGAGGAAATGATGCCGTCAAATGCAGAGAAAACATGAGACAGCAGGAGGAGGATGCCATTCGCCATGCGGAATTTTCTAAGCAACAGGCCACAGTCATGGCCCAGCAGGCCGAGCTCATTACTAGGCTGCAACAGCAGAATGCAGCATCAGCTTCACATCAGGTTCCTCCTCCACCAGGGCCCCATTAACCGAGCAAGCTCCTACTGTTCAGAACGCTCTGCCAACACCCAAAACACCGGGCCCAATGCCCAAATATCCAGGAGGACACGAACTTCCAACGGGGCCGGCTCCGCCACCACTTCCGCTCAACTGTCCAAGACCATACACCTGCCAACCATCCGGACTCTCCCTTCGAGTTTGAGATAGACCATATAGCTCTAAAATTAAGCAAGCTTGAGAAGCTTTTCAAGAAGTCACAAGGGGTAAAAGCCATTCCGGACATCGAAGATGGGTACACCGATGTAGCCGTAACATTGCCAGACAGATTCAAGATGCCACAAATTGACCGCTTCGACGGGTCCGGAGATCCCATGGTCCATCTTCGGCTATTCTCGGACATCCTGCGGCCCATGGGCCTAACCCGACCACAAAAGCTTTCCCTGTTTGGCCGAACTTTGTCGGGTGTGGCAGCCATTTGGTACGCGAAGTTAGAAGATGACGTAAAAAGAAGCTGGGATGAGATGGCTGAGGCCTTCGTTGCACAGTACTCGTACAATACACAGATCGAGATTACAACCCGTGATCTCGAAACGACGAGGCAGGACCCTAAAGAAACTTTCTCAGATTTCGTAACTCGATGGAGAGCGAAGGCATCGATGATGACTTTGAGGCCTACAGACAAAGATCAAATCAGGATGATTGTGCGCAATCTCCAACCAAAGTTGATGCAGAAGATGATTGTACTCCCTTTTCCCACCTTCTCAGATTTACACGAGATGGGGGTACAGATCGAGGATGCCATGAAACAAGGTCTGATCGACCAGGATAGGGAACAACCCAGAAGGACTTTCAACCGTAACAACAACGCAGGCCCGAGTGGCGCTGCAACTGCACGAGCTTCAGAAGTGAGCACGGTCACCACCACTCCCCCTCCCCCAAGACCCATGACAGCCACGCCTTTCTCTGGCGCATCTGGAAGCAACACCCAAAACACCAAATATCAACCCAGAGGCCAAAGAACCTTCACCCCCTCTATATGCCCCTGTCCAAGGCTCTGGGGGTGTTAATCAGGAAGAAGCATTTGACACCCTTGGAGCCGAGGCCACTGCCAAATCCACTTCCTCCCTCTCATGACCCGGCAAAGTACTGCGCGTATCACCAACAGCATGGTCACGACACCGACCGTTGCTTCAGATTGCGTCATGAGATCCAGGATCTTATTGACAAGCAGGTGATCGCGCCTCCCGAAAAACCCAACGTCACGACAAATCCTCTCCCACCACATAACCAAGCCCCTCCTCCCAACAGAATCAACTTCATCCAAACTGGGGTCATGTCTTACGATCCTAGTATCTATATCACCCCATCCCACCTACCTAAGCCGGAGGTGATCCTTCCTGTCTGCACTGACTTGTGCATGACGGACATCTCCACAACCCGATCTGAGCCGATGGTGGTGACCACCGAAGAAGGGACAGGGCAGATTTCAGAAGAAAGTGGGGTTGCTGAGTCTGAGATTGAACAGTCTGAGAATCTTGCTGAAGGAGCCTATGATCCAAGTGAATACATCCAGTCAGTGGGCCAGTCTGAGCCGAGTGCAGGGCTGCCAGAAAGAGCAGAGTTATGTGTGATTCAGGGGGACAGATTTGAATGGGGAACAAATGATCTAACAGCTGTGGGAGAGGACTTTGCCAACCTCCAGTTCTTCAGTGACCAAGAATCAGCGGATGCAGCAATCAACTGGTTCGAATATGAGGAGTCGGCAGAAGTTGTCGGATGGTTAGATGATCAACCAGACGTTGTAGAATATCAACCAGAACAGGGCCCGGCAGGGGCGAAAGTATCAATGGTGGCCAGAAGGGCCGAGAGTCAGAATACACCGCCGGAGAGCGCCGGCACTAAGAATTTCGCTCAAAACTTGGGGATTGTAAATGCAGGGAGTATTGAACAACCAGCTGTACTGACGCAGTTGGAACAACAAAGATTTGAGGATTCCGAGAGAATCAGAAAAGCTAAGGCCCATGTAGGGGTCGAGAGTGCTGTGTGCACGGGAACAGGAAATGCTGCGGGCATAAAGACTGAAGGTACTGCGAGTACGATCACGCCAGAGCCGGACAGATGTCTGTCGGCTGCCGACGGAATGTGGTGGGAAGACGATGACTTATGTCTTGCCCACACAGATGAAGACTGGGGAGGTAACCAACCAGATGATACCTGGTATATTGACGAGGTCGCTCATATGACAAGAAGTGGGCGGTATTTCAAGCCCCAACACTTAGATCAACCTGAGGCGTCTGGGAAAGACAAAGAAGCTGAGAAACAGAGAGAGAAACAGATTGAAGAAGAAGCTGTGCTCAAGCAATTGAAGAAGATACAAGCAGACATCTCCATCTGGGGACTGCTTATGGCATCGAGGGTGCACAGACAGGCCGTCCTATCTGCCATGGACAAGGCCAAACTCTCTATAGACACTACACCAGAGTAGCTGGTTGGGCTGGTTTTTCCGGGAGGAGGTTCCCCGGCATTAACCTTTTCAGACAAGGAATTACCGCCTGAGGGCACAAACCATACCAAACCCCTCTATGTTTCCGTGGAATGTAGAGATAAGTGGATACCGGTGGTACTTATTGATACCGGGTCCGCCATCAATGTCTGCCCAGCCAGAACAGCGTATGCAGTTGGGTTGAAGCCCGCGGACTTCACACCAACCACTCAGGTGATTAGAGCATACGATAATACTAGCAGGGAAGTGATGGGGACTGTCGAGATTCAAACTAAGGTTGGTCCAGGACAACACGACATCGAATTTCATGTCTTGGACGTTCCCGCAACCTTCAACCTACTCTTGGGGCGGCCGTGGCTGCACCAAGTGAAGGCAGTCTCTTCCACTCTACATCAGATGGTGAAATACCCCTATGGAAAGGGAGTAGCCATTGTGTTCGGGAACTCATCAATCCATCCGCCTCCGGAGGTATCTACGCCAGTCCTGGAAATTGAGCATGGCACAGAAGACGTATTCTTATCAGGATTCACTTTGGCTGAGGCCCGGGTAGTGCAAAATATTATGGCTGTGAATGAAGGTGTGTACGTCAGTGCTCAATCCGTCTACCTCATGAACAAGCTGCAACACATCCCCGGGATGGGATTAGGAAGGAGCGGCCGAAAAGGAGTCGCAGCATTGGCCGAAGTGCCACACAACCCGCATACCTTTGGACTGGGTTATCTGCCCACCAAAGAGGACTGGGTGAGGAAAGGAAAGGAAATGGCCGGCAGAGCCAGAGCGAAGCAGGCTGGGAAACCTTTTGAATTAATGCACAGGCCCATCCAGGGTACCCTGAACGGACGCTTCGTCCGGGAGGGGGGGATTTCCCATTTTGCGGCTTCCCAGAGCCATGGATAAACGCGGAGAAGAAGCGCGTACCAGGCTTCGAGATCTTCTTCGACCTGCAACTACCCGGGGATGACGTTGCCACAGAGCAACAGACCCATCAGCTGAGGCTGAACAGTGCAAAGTAGGGGATTCTGAGGGCACAGAATTTGAAATGGGGGTAGCACTGGCATGTCTACTTTCTGATCCTCCGATCGACCATGAGTGCTTGGGGGATAACTTCGTGGTTTCCATGATTGGGGATGAAACGGTTGCGAGCCAACCAGCAGCTATCTTGGATGCATCTATCGCACCCTCTCTCACTTGGCAATACGAGGAGGGATTTTTGTCCAGCAGCACCGGGTCAGGTAGTGAGCCGGAATCTGATTCCACCGAGTCTAGTGAGTCGGAATCAGATTCCAGCTCGACTGAGTCTGAGTCTGGTACTCCTGGGGATGTTAACCCGGATGCCACAGTCCTGTCTAGGTCGTCTTTTTCCTTTTCATTTGAGTCTGTTGTAAATGAATCGGACGATTTGGATGAACTTAATGAGAATGAGGTGAATGTGGTTTCCGAGTACTTTTCTGTGCCCTTGATTTATTGCATTAATTCAGACTTTCAAAACTTTGATGAAAACGACGAGGACGAAGTTCCTCCGGTTTTACAACGTTTAATTGAGCAAGAGCAAGAGAGATTTGTTAAACCATTAATGGATGAAATCATTACCGTGAACATTGGTACTGAGGAGGACCCGCGGCTGGTCCAGATCGGGTCCACGTTGTCTTCGGAGGAACGCGAGCGCTTAGTCGCTTTATTAAAAGATTTCAAAGATGTTTTCGCGTGGTCCTACGAAGACATGCCTGGAATCGATCCTGAGATTGTACAGCATCGGATCCCCCTTGACCCCGAGGCCCGACCTGTCAAGCAGAAACTCAGAAGAATCCGCCCGGACTGGGCTCTCAAGATTAAGGAAGAGGTCACCAAGCAAATCGACGCAGGCTTCCTGCTGGTATCTGAATATCCGACTTGGTTGGCCAACATTGTTCCGGTGCCGAAGAAGGATGGCAGGATCCGGGTGTGTGTAGACTTCAGGGATTTGAACAGAGCTAGTCCGAAGGACGACTTTCCCTTACCGCATATCGATGAGTTGGTGGATTTCACAGCAGGGCATGCTTTGCTCTCATTTATGGATGGCTTCTCAGGCTACAACCAGATAGTGATGGCGCCAGAAGACCGGGAAAAGACTGCATTCACCACCCCGTGGGGGACATATTGCTACAGGGTAATGCCGTTTGGGTTGAAGAACGCTGGAGCTACTTATCAACGGGCCGCGACCACAATATTACATGATATGATCCACAAAGAGGTTGAGGTGTATGTGGACGACATGATTGTCAAGTCCAAAGAGAGAGAGGGCCACTACACCGCCTTGCAAAAGTTCTTCCAAAGGATCAGGGAATTTCGGTTGCGGCTAAACCCTCAGAAATGTACTTTCGGTGTTACAGCGGGGAAAATGCTAGGGTTTCTGATTACACAGAGGGGCATCGAGGTCGACCCTTCCAAAATCAAGGCCATCCTAGAAATGCCACCACCAAGGACTGAAAAGGAGGTGCGAGGCTTTCTGGGTAAAGTGCAATTCATAAGACGGTTTATTTCAAAATTAACCTTGACTTGTGAACCACTTTTTGGCCTCCTGAAGAAAGGCAAGAAATTCCAATGGGACGGCCGATGTCAAGCTGCATTTGAACAGATTAAAGAATATTTACAGAACCCGCCCGTGCTGTCACCGCCAGAACCGGGGAAACCGTTGATTTTGTATTTGTCAGTAACTGAAACTACAATGGGCTGCATGCTTGCACAAGAATCAGAAGACAAGGTGGAGAGAGCCATCTACTATCTCAGCAAGAAGATGCTGGAGTATGAGACCCGATATACACCGCTGGAAAAGGCTTGCTTAGCTTTGGTATGGGCTACCAGGAAGCTGCGGCACTACCTGTTAGCTCACTCTGTAATGTTGGTTTCGCGACTTGATCCCATCAAATATCTTTTCGAGAAACCAGCACTTACAGGTAGGCTAGCTCGTTGGTTGCTGTTGCTCTCCGAATTTGATCTCACGTACGTGACACGCAAGTCAGTGAAAGGAAGAGCAGTGGCAGAGTTCCTTGCCGACCACCCGGTTGAGGGGGATGAAGCAGTTGAGTACCTGTTCCCGGATGAATCAATTCTGCATATCGACGATGAAACTTGGACGATGTACTTTGACGGAGCGTCAAATCAATACGGGTATGGGATAGGAGTGTTGCTGATAGCACCCGACAATTCCCGTATCCCTCTAGCCTTCAAACTCCGATTCAAAGTCTCGAACAACAAAGCAGAATATGAAGCGTGCATCGCTGGTCTAGAAGCAGCCCTAGAACTAGGGGCAAGGCGGTTGGACGTCATCGGGGACTCGAACCTTGTTGTGTCTCAAGCAAAAGGAGACTGGAAAGTAAAAGAGGAAAAGATGATGATGTATCACCAGACCTTGGACTTGCTAATTCCTCGGTTTGAGAAGCTAAGTTTTACTCATCTACTAAGAGAGAACAACAGGTTCGCAGATTCTTTAGCAACTCTATCTTCCATGATAGACATCCCGTGTGGAGTCCGGATGCGTCCAGTCATCATCGACCAGAAATTTGCACCTGCCTATGAGTCGATTGCCGCCATAGATGAAGTTCAGGACGAACACCCCTGGTATTACGACATCTGGAATTTCTTGGAGAAAGAAGCATACCCGCCAGGGGTAAATGCCAAAGACAAAAGGGCAATCAGGAGAATGGCAGTTCAGTTCATCATCTGCGGGGGTAAACTGTATAAACGGGGTCATCTGGGAATGCATAAACTGTGTGTTGATGCCGAAGAGTCAAAGCGTCTGATGGAAGCCATCCACGGGGGAGAATGTGGTGCGCACATGAATGGGGTAATGTTGGCACGGAAGATCCTCAGACAGGGTTATTACTGGTCCACCATGGAGGAGGATTGTATTGGTTTCGTCCGGCGATGCCACAAATGTCAGATTCATGCAAATCGCATGAACATTCCGCCGTCAAAACTGTACAACATGACTTCGCCTTGGCCATTTTCAGTCTGGGGAATTGATGTAATCGGAGCAGTTACGCCAAGGGGTCGAATGGGCATGAGTTCATCTTGGTAGCGATAGATTATTTTACAAAGTGGGTTGAGGCCCAATCTTATGCGGTGTTGAAGGCTTCGCACGTCGCAAAATTTATCAGAACAACATCATCTGTCGCTATGGGGTCCCAAACGAAATAATTTCAGACAATGGTTCCCACTTCAAGAAGGAGGTGATTGATTTGTTGGAGAAATACAATGTGGCTTTTCATAAGTCATCTACCTACGGCCGCAAACCAATGGAGCGGTTGAGGCCGCCAACAAGAATATCAAGCACATACTGCAGAAGATGGTGGAAACCTACCGGACTGGCCAGATAAACTGCCGTTCGCTCTGTGGGGCTACCGGACTTCAATCAGAACTTCTACTGGGGCGACTCCGTACTCATTGGTTATGGGATGGAGGCCGTTCTGCCTATTGAGATTGAGGTCCCGTCATTACGAGTATTGGCTGAGTGTCAGATAGCCGAAGCGATTGGCAGCAGAGCAGATTTGAGGAACTCATGCTCTTCGATGAAAGAAGGCTGAAAGCACTGTACCACGTCCAAGTTATCAACGCAGAATTGCCCGGGCTTTCAACAAGAAGGTTAAGTCCAGGAATTTAAAGGAAGGAGATTTGGTGCTCAAGGACAATCGAGCTCCCATCCACGACCCAAGGGGCAAGTTCAGACCTAATTGGACTGGTCCCTACATCATCAAGTCAATCTGGTCAGGTGGAGCTGTGGTTCTGATGGATCTAGATGGCTTAGAGTTTTCCTTCCCAACCGATCAACATGGACAAGTTGGAAGAAATACTACCCCTGAGAAGCTCGTTAGGCCGAAAACCCGAAGGGCGACCTAGGCAAAACTCAGAGCATAGAAAATTCGAAATTATAAAACTGAGCTCGTAAGGTTGAAAACCCCCGCAGGGCGGCCTTGGCAAAAGTTAGAGCGCAAAAGGAAGAGTGAAAATACCCGAGCGAACCATGAGCCTTAACTAATCGTGGCTTGATTCCATCTGTGCTCCTTATTGAGCCATCCCAGCCTCGTCGACAAAGTGTATTTGAAAGTAGGGGGCGGGGGCCAGGAGTTCTCTAGTCCTCCATGCCGTGGCATATCGGGCAAGTTGTGCGCCTCGGACCGGGAAAGCAGCCGGATACTCAATCCCCTCTGGTGGGCAAGTCTGGTCATGACCAAACTGACGCAGGAACCGGAACGGAAAGTAGAATACACAGTGGGTCAGACCAATCAACTGAATCCCGATCAGCCGAGACATGCTATAACCCATCGCTGGGAGATTGAGCCAAGGGCAGCGCCAAGCAATGCGATCTGCAGACAAGTTGCACATCCAGTCGAACCACCACCTTTCATCAGGGGCATCAACTAAGCGTTGGCGAAAGAAGTAGCCGCGAGCTGAGTAGGCTGGACAAGAGTCCACAACTTGCAATTTATCCATCAACCATACCTGGGAAGGGATGAAAAAATGAGAGAATAAAGAATAGAGAGACGTGCGATGAGAGAAAAGTGAGAAAAAGGTTTTTGTGAGAAAAACCGAGCCTGAGGGCCGAGTAATGTGAGCAAATATACATGCGAGATTGGGTGGGAAACATTACTTGTAGCAATAGTGGACTCCCTGCAAATCTGGTCGTCTCCCGGCAATAGAAAGCATCCAAGCCCATCAGCGTCTCGGCCAGCGCCATAGCGATACAGCTCTTTCCTTCTCTCAAGCCGTGAGCAACTTCAACCAGACGGATGCTAGATCCACCAAGTCCTGAAGAGAGCAAAAGTGG